>OY796883.1:7118257-7323884 GCA_963680785.1 Diplosoma virens
GAACTGCCGAGCGGATGAAAAATTATTAAATTGCTCAGCGGATGAAGATTATTAAAATAATTTTCTTTATCTTATTAAATTAAATATTAAATTTATTAAATTATTATATTCTTATCCGCTCGGCAGTTATAAGAAACTGAGCACTTGCTTAAACACTTGTAGGGTTAGTTTCGGTTATGAGGTGCGCCTTGTGCTGCAAATCCGAAAACTAGTTATAGCTGTTTTGAGTCGAATTGTTATCTGGCTTGTGTGTTCTAGTGGTGATTTCCCTGCCCATAAAACCACAGGTATTCCTTTAATTCGCAGTGAGATAAGCATCACTGACGAGCTCTAACAAGAGCAAAATTCGAGTCTGGTGCTTCTCGTTTTCAAAGCACCTTGATTTGTAATCGACTAAATTCTCATGTTTAACTATATAAAATAAAAATTTATTCCAGCCGCAAGCTAAAAGTCATAATTTGCTTTGTAAAATTGACGCTAGAGGCTTAAAGCTAATTGATTAGATAAATTGAAGAATCCCTGTTATAAATTTTAAAAAGAAAACATTTAAAGTATTTATAGCTAAATCACTGAGAATCAAAAAACACTGCTATAGCTTAATCAGCACAATTAACTTGAAAAAACATTTAAAAGGGATCCATGCTAAAGCGGATGCAACATGTGAAAAATCAATTCTCAACAGTACAATGCATTCTCAAAGAAATCACTATGTAACTCATTAAATGTAGTATCAATGAGTGAAATAGGGACGTAAAAAACGACTAAAACAAATTAACAGAGAGGATAGTGATTGTGCGACAGGCCTGTTTCGGTTTTATGGACCTCATCAGGCATAACTTATCGTAGCCTCTGAAGCGAATAGGCATCGCGAAAAATTAAGGTGAGAATTCCATGAAATAACTCTTTTGGAAACGGAAATTCTAATTAACCCTTTGAGGGATGTAAAAATTTGATTGTAAAATAAAAAGACAATGGCTTAATAATGATGTCACAAACATCTAAAAATTAGAATTATAATGCCTTCACAAAAGTGCTTTTGTGACGTTACAATCACAATCATGGTACACACATGTAACACTGTCCCTTAAAGGGTTAATAATCTACAATTACGAGTTTAGATATTAACAGTCAACATCAAAAAATCACCAACCAAAAAGAGAATTGAAAATTTGGAATTCGGACGGCAGCGAAACATTTGGAATAAATTTCATCGAAAGGGACAGTGAAGCAGCATTAAAGAGGTTTATGAAATTTAAATTTTGGACTTCGTCGAATTGAATGGAATAAGTTATATTGGAAAAATTTACAGTAGCCAACATTGAAAAGTACATCGAAAAAACTAATCGGAGAACAACTGATATAAAATGAGTTTCGGACTAGAAAGGTCAAAATTGAAAAACATAAAATTTATTGAATTCGTCACTTTAAAAAATTGTACACCATAAATTTACAATTTCTCCTTCTGGATTACTCTCTAAACTCAATATTAATTGTAAAATAGAGGGACCGAAAAAGTATTGTATAAAAATGCAAAATTATGAAACTAAAGAACTCAAAACATTAAGGGTAATGATAAAGGACCCCAGGCGAACCTGATGCAATAAAACGTGAAAAAATTTATTTTTTGTACATTAATTGTGTTGATTAAGTCAGTGGTTCCCAACCTTTTTTTATAGCGACCCAATTTTTAGAAACAAAACAATTTCAGGAATCTTGTGACCCAAAAATAATGCAGTAAAGATCAAAAAATTGCATCTCCAATTTAACCCTTTAACTGCCAACAGCCACTATAGTGGCTTTTAGACCAATATTTTCATATCATTAGAAATGTATTAAAAATACTTTCGCTACATGTTAATTTCGACTTTGCTCAATCGGTACTTAAACAAACTTAAAAGAAATTTTAAAAAATTTGGTTGTTTTCTTTTAAATTTTTTTCAAAAAATTTAGTTGAAACAAAAATATAGTATTTTGAAAATTTTTTCGAGACAGGTAGATATGATAAACAAATTGTGTTTTGTCACCAAAACCAAGTTTTTTTTTAAACTAACTATATCGCTATGAATCATTGCAATTATGTAGCACCAGAATAAATTAACTCACCTAAAATTTAACATGAATAAAATTTGGGGTTGCAAAAAGGGGTGACGCAACCCTCCCTCACAAAAAAGAATTCAACGTTTAAAGTAATGCAATGCAATACAATACAATGGCAATGCAAAATTCAATCAACAAAGTTACTTTCTACAAATCAATAAACTAAAAATAAAATTAAAAAGCCACATATTTGAAAAGTACATGCTTTTTCTAACAACTTTCATCTTTACACATTTCATTTAACTCTTGAAGATTTTGAAATATCGCAAATTTTGTAAATTTTCATTTTCGTGATAATTTACACAAAAAGGCATGGCAGTTAAAGGGCTAATGCAACAATTTTCACTAGCCTAATGAGAAAGTTGCGCCTGCTTGGCATCTGCGAGTTTTTGAAATCGGCGCTTCGCTTTACTTCAACACAGCCTCAGGTCAGCTTCAACGTCCAAGCGATTTCGATGTTTTGTTTTCAATACACACAGTGCACTAAATGCAGTTCCGCAAAGCCAAGTTGTCGCAAACGGAATCAATTTTCTTATCACAAATTTCGAAACTGTTGGATACACTGGAATCATGAAAGCCTAAAGGTGGATATTTGCAAAATCTTTTGGGTATTGTTCTTTTAAAGACGCAAAAGAAATACGATTTGTTGCTTCTATTGTTATCTCCATAAACTCTTCTGTAACATGGAGAGGTAAATGAGGCAAATCTATGCCTGCGAATGGATGAAGTATCCAATCATTTTCATTACTTGGCGTAAGAGCTTCACCGTAATAATTCTCAAACTTTTGGGCAAACATTTCCAGGTGTCCGATTACGGTTTGCTTAATATTAACTTCTTTGTCACATAAATAGTGTTTTAGTTCAGGGAACATATCGTATTTACCTCGAGTTGCATAGCTTTTCTGCAAAGCGAGATTTTTGTGGTAAGCAGCAACTTTGGCGGCTTGTTCAAGAACTGTAAAACCAGCAGCACCTTGCATAGATAGATTTAAACTGTTCAAAGAGTCAAACATGTCAGCAAAATAAGCAACTTTTGCAATGAATTCTTCTTGACTAAACTTTTTAGCTAATACCCCAAAATTCTGTTGTCTAAGAAAAAAAGCTATTTGTTTTCGCAGCTCAAAAACTCGCTTCAGAACACGACCCTGTGAGAGCCACCTTACTTCGTGTGCAGCAGCAATGCCTTATGATCAGCATTCATGTCGGCGCATAGAGATGAAAATAAGCTCTGATTTAGTCGTCTTGCCTTAATTAAATTGACGCATTTCACAACAAAATTTAATATTTCGTGCAGTTCTGGAGATAATTTTTTTGTTGCAAGGCCTCTTTGTGAAGAAAACAATGGGTCTATTTAACATTTGGTGCCTTTTATTGAATTTGTTTCACTGCCCCCGATCTGAAGCCAGTACATGCTGCTGCGCGATCGGTGCGAATTCCAGCACAATTATCCCATGGAATTGAATACTCTGAAAAGAAACTGTTCAGACATTGAAAAATATCTTTACTCTTTGTATGCAATTTCAACGCTTTGCAAAATACGAAATCCTCTGATATAGTTGCATTGCTGATGTAGCGAATGAACACAAAAAACTGTAGAAAGCCTGCTATATCTGTGGACTCGTCTAATTGAATTGAATAAAAAGGAGATTTCTTTACTTGATGTACAATTTTTCGGAGAACATCATTAGACATGTCCGCGGTGCGTCTTTTTACTGTGTTGTTTGACAAAGATACTGCATCCAATTTTTTATATTCTTTCTCACCAATCATTATTTTAACAACTTTTTTCATAACTGGCATTAACAAATCCTTACCAATTGTATGAAATTTTTTCTGCTTTGCTATCTGATAGGAAGCAGCATACGAAGAGTAGACGGCTAATTTATTTTCAGCTGTAAACGACGTCATAATCTTCTGTCCTTGAATTGATTTCAATTTGCGTTCAAGAAATTCAACAGGCTTGTTGATACAATTTGGATGATTCGTCACTAAATGGCGTTGAAGTTTGTTTTTCTTCATTAATTCTGCTGAGAGAACTTTCAGACGTACTACACATTTTACTCACCATTCAATTCAGTAAAATCAAGTTTCAAAAATTCCTCACTGTGATCGTTTTGCTATTTAATAACCTTTGTCTAAAACTGTGAAATAAAAAGTAATTATAATTTAGTCTACCTTACATTAAAAACGTTTTCCCTAATTTAAGTTTATAATGAACATACTTGCACGACGATAGTTTTTTATGCTGAAACCCCAAGCAAGAAATGCGCTCAACTAAAATTTCATTACCTGTGTTACTGTTGCTTCACTATCTTATTCACGTAATATGAAATTGCTCTTTCGTCTGCACAGTCACACACTTCTAAATTTTTCACAGCGAGAGTTTTTAGTCGAACGAAAAAGCAAAGGTCGAGCGAAAGGTGACAGCGTTCATTTCGCCAATAAATGATTGCTTTTGGCTTGAATAAGCATTGCAGCTTTGTTGATAATAAAACTTGCAAACGCACGTTTTCCAATGAGGATTTTATTTGGTTTCGAATTTTGTTACACTTGATCATATGGTATTGACTCAAGCAAGACCATGCAAGACCAAGAAACAACTAGTAGTGTTTTGTACTTGTAAAATATTCACACTCTCATTGCAGTAATCTCCCGGTTTGCAACTTAAATCTGAACAGCAAATGCGAACTTTGCTTTCAGGTGCAAACATCGCACCTTCTTAAGCCATTATTACGTAACTTAAGGCTTGTACAATTATCAGCTAAAATGAAGACTACCATCATTAGTGCTGGTGTTGGAGACTTAAATATGCACCAACTGACGATTCATGACTTGTTTACATTACAAACTTTTTTATGATCTGCTTGATTTGCTGTATATATCAATAAACTACAGAAAAGTTGAATTTAATTTTTTGAACATTTTTTGCGAAACTAAAGGAAAAACAAGCACTAAAATTAGAAAAACAAGCGACCCAGAAAAATTTTAAGGCGACCCAACTTTGGGTCGCGACCCATACCTTGGGAACCACTGGATTAAGTTATAGCAGTGTTTTTTAATTCTTAGTGATTTGGAATTTTTTTACGCTCTATTGCATCCGGTTTGCCTTGGATCCTTTATCTCAATCCATAAAAACAAAGGAAATGCACAGTGCTGTGGATGCTACAGAGGACTAAAGCTGATGAACCACACAATAAAGATATGGAAAAAAATTATTGAAGCCAGGCTAAGAGATAAAAAGAGCTTCATTATGTATTCGTGCACTTAGAGAAACCTTACGACAGGATTCCGAAAAAAGAACGTGGTACTGCATGAGAGAATCAAGAATGGCGGAAAAGTATGCACGACTTGTTCACAATATGTACGAGGAAAGCAAAACAGTGGTGAGGTGTGCAGTAGGAACTGCAAAAAGTTTCAAAGTCAAGGTCGGACTGCAGCAGGGATTAGCGTTAAGTCCGTTTCTGTTTGCGGTGGTTATGGATAGGTTAACGGAAAAAGTAAAGAGAGAATCACCGTGGACGATGCTGTTTGCTGATAATATAATAATTTGCGAAGAGACCAAGAAGGAAGTGGAACAAAAACTAGAATGCTGTAAATATGCGTTGGAAAAAAGGTAAGTAGGTCAAAGACCGAATATCTGTGCGTAAATAAAGGAAATGACAAAGAAACAGTAAAGATGGAGGACACAAAGGTGACAAGAATGAAGGAATTTAAGTATTTGGGATTAACGGTGCAAGAAAGTGGTAGTTTAAAACAAGCCGCTTAAAGATAAGAAGCACCAGACTCGAGTAGTTGTGAGACGGAGGTAAAAAGGAGAGTGCAGGCAGGATAGAACGGATGGAGAAGAGTATCGGGAGTAATCTGTGGCAAGAGGTTACCAGCTAGAGTAAAAGGAAAAGTGTACAGTTCAATTGTGAGACCAGCAATGGTGTATGGAATTGAGACGGTGGCGGTCACAAATAAACAAGTAAAAGATATGGAAGTTGCAGAGATGAAAATGTTGAGGTTTGTTATGGGAGTGACGAGAAAAGATAAGATTAGAAATGAGTACATCAGGGGTAAAGTTAAGGTAAAACGATTAGGAATAAAGATGGAGGAGGGCAAGCTGAGGTGGTATGGACATGTCATGAAGAAAGACCAGGAGTATGTAGGAAGAAGGATTATAGAAATAGAGTTACCGGAAAAGAGAAAAGAGGGAGACCGAAGAGAAGATTTCTGGATGTAGTGAAGGAAGACATGGAGAAGTTGGTGCAAGGGAAAATAACATTGGAGAAAGAACGTTGTGGAGGAGCATCATACGCTATAGCAATCCCTGATTGAAACAAAGCCCAAAGAAGAAGTAGAAGAAGAAGTAATGCGCTCTTTAAGTACCAATTGATTTTTTATCTTCATTAATTTTTAACTTATACTTTTTCATAACTAAACCGTTTGCTTTAAAATACTCGGATTACAACCCACGGGTTTGTTTTATTTTTTGCTTTCCTAATCATTATATGTGCGTGCATTCGCTGCCAACGTTTTTTTGCTTTACACTTAAATTATTAGTTAATTTCTATCCCGAGCACAGTTTGTTTCTGCAGCGTGTTCATTTAGTGCTGGCTCATTTGCGTTTCTCTCATTTCTCAATTTGTGAGGCGACCAGAAGCAATAATTGTGGGCGACTGGTTGAAGTCTGAGAGACTAAATTTGTGGACTAATCCTGATTGGATATACTCGTTTCCCCGTGAGTCAGCACCGACGTGAACTGCTTGGTAAGACAACTGTGTGTTTTCTCTTTATGTTTGATTTTTAGTTCATTTTATTAATGCATAAATTACTGCTTCTTATCGCTTCACTTCATTATTAATTTTCATTTATATTCAATATTCTTGGTTACTTTTGACTTTTCCTTTTATCGAAGCCAGAAGCGCTTTAATTGATAACTCAATTTGCGGCAATCGGCTAACTTCAGCGCCGTTTACCGTTACAGGGACCAAAAACACACAAATGTCGTTGTGCATGAAATAACGTAAATGTATAATTGCTCTGGGAACTGCACTTGACTAAAGAGCACCGAAGACCTACATTTATATTTTTCTGTATTGTAAACATGTTAAATAGAAGGACTGGTATTTTCTATGGTCTTTATCTGTAACTTGTTTCCAAGTTGAAACTTTAATCTCACTATGTTTTGTGAAATACGTGATAATGAAGGTTTATTTAGTTTTATCCCATGGTGCTAAGACAAATAAACAAATGCGATGTAGACTACAATTGTTCCTGCCATCGCAAAAACACTTTAATGAGAAGATTATTGGTCAAATGATTAATATGTTTTGCTTGTAAAAATGCAGTTTCTTATAAACACAACTGATTATTTAAAATAGTAAGTTTAAAATAAGCTATTACAATTGGTTAGACAGTGTAAAAAAATTCGGTGCTAACGTACAATCTCACGTGATTGAATGATCTCAGGATAAGGTTTGGGTTAGAGGATTAAAGAAAATATTATTATTCTATTAACCCTAAACGTAACCCCATGCTGAAATTGTTCCATTGTGTGAGAACACAAGTTAGAGTAGCACAAAAAATTCATATATATTTCATGCTTTCGAAGCCGTAATAAAGCATGGTTTTTGAATACACAGTTACTCTCATCAAATTGAAAATGCTTTCCAAGATAGTACAAAACTTTTAAAGTAGTATATACAAAATGTATATATTTTCGAAGTTCTGTTTATTGTACAAAAAAATCAGTTTTATTTCCGTTGTTGACGGCAAGAAAAAATTCAAAAAAATTGAAACTTTTTGGAATTACTTTAAAACTTAAAAAACTGAACTGAGTTGTATCTACATGCTAGCATTGCATAAGTTTGGTTGTACTCCATGAATAATGAGAATGAACAAGTTTTCTCATTTCTACTTACAATTAGAGCGGGGCCAGTTTTTATACCAGCCAGTTAAACCCATACGAAAGATTCAGAAAACCGTTAAATTTTCTTTACTTTTAAATTGATGGCCGAAATTTTTTCTTTTAAAGTGAACTGAAAACTAAAAACAAATTTGGTACTGGTTAAGTATGCGGTCTAATATCTCTAACCCTAACCCAAAACCTAACTCTAACTTTAACCAGATCTGTTGAATGTTAGACTGCATTGTTTTTTGTTTTTTTTTCACGTTTGCGTGAAGTCGAAATACATGATTATTACATTAACCCGTACTATCCCAAGGCCTTTAAAAATCACGAAATTATCCCGAAATTTTGTGCGACAGCTGATTTTTACGCTATTTGACGATTCTGTAAGTCTTATCTTGTTTTCAAAATAAGAAGGTTCTTTTTTAGGGGGGTCTACTTTTGTAGTCAGTGGGATAATCCAGTATAAAATTTTGCTCAAGTTGATATTTTTCAAAGCTGGACTCTAGCACAGGTTTTGCATTGCTGCTGCTCAGAACGAAATGTTTATGCATAAAATGTTGTGCATTTAGCATCCGGACCGATGTAAAATGTTTAATTTTGTCCGACAGTAATTGTCAATCCCCCATATTTGGGCAATTAGCCAAGCTTAGCCTATTGTTACCATTTCCTCCCGATGGTTTACCAGAAAGAGATGATAAGTTCAAGTGTCCTGTGTGTTTGGTTGGTGTTTTCGTTCTCATAACTCAATTATGTAAGGTTGTCTTTTAAGTTCCGTTATTTTCCCTTTTTGTTTTGTTGTGTTTGCTAGCGGTCTTTCTGTCGGACCCTATTAGTTACGTTATATTTTTGCTATTTATTCATTTACATATCTAGTTTTTAACTCGCGCATTTTTTAATAATTGTTTTTCGGCAACACCTACGTATCTATAAAGCGTTTGCACTTTGCGTGCATTGAACCTTTCCTGGAGAAGAGTTTTGGAAAACTGCTTACAGATGTAAAGCTGCTTATTTGTACTGTGCGTATGGTACATTTTAAAATTTAATTTTGCTTCCTGTTTACTTCTCTTCAATAAGCCCTTCCTGAGCGTGTTATAATCGCAAATGAACAAAAAAGATAATAGAAGCAGAAGATTCTTATTTTTCATGAAACAGTTAAAAACACGTATTTACATGCAGCTTTGACAACATTTTGCACACGAATTACGGCAATTTTTTTTACAAATCGCACATCTTCTCACAGGAGCCGGAGAAGGATAATGCCCTACGCCATCTAGACGTATTTCATCCGCCACTTTGGAAGTACGGGCTAAGCGAGTTCTAACATCCATGATCTGAGAAGTAGACCTTCTGATCATAATGTTGACCAGTCGTCGACGGAATTTCTTTTGGGACAGGACTTCACCAGAAATGATCCTATATATACGGCAACTTTAAACAAATGCGATGTTTATGGCATTTACAATCAGTGGCCAATACCATTTTTTGCCGCAAATTACAGGCCTCAGATCGGATAAAGTGCGGTCTAGCAGATCAACACCACACATTCCGCGATTGTATGCAGCAACCACAGCTGGTTGGGTGATGCTTCTTACCGGCTACACCCCATATGCATTACTTCCGATGGCAACGAGCAGCTTATAACTTGAGAAAAAGTTGTCCAAAAAAACACTCTGGTTGACCGAATTGTCGCAGATTTCCAGAGCAGTTTTGGCAACGCACTCCCCAAGAGGGATATTTTCTGCATTTGGGGATTTTCCTTTGTATATTTCAACGTGGTAAGAACAGCAAACCGGTTGAACTTGCCAGTACCCAAAGCTTATACCCAAAACAAATCGGTTTTCCTCTGATGAACTGTTTGCATGAGTGACGTCCATAGCATGGCGCCATGCACTCGTCTATGCTTAGATCCTCATGAACTACACAGAATCGTCTCAGCTTCTCATTCAAAATATCATATAATGGCTTCATTTTTGCCATTCGACAGTCACTCAAGCACTGATTCTTTGCTGCATGCAGTACCGCTTTTATTTCAAAAAAGCGATTCCTACTCATAATTGTGCAAAAAACATCACATCGTAAATCCGGGTCTTTGCTCCAGTAGTCTCTTTCAGAAAGGTGTATGTTGTAGGCTTCCAAAAAAAATCAGTCCAATAAATTGCATCATTTCCTCCTTAGAAACGCTAAATTTTGGCTTGTTCTCGTTGCAAGTAGCATAGGCCTATCGATTTGTTTCCTTTACTAAAAATTCTGCCATATCTGAAAACATCCTCTCAAAAGTGTTCCAAAATTATCACATGAAAACCTATCAAGAATATTTGGAATTTGTTGAATTCATGTTGAACTTAAAAGTTTCAACATAACTCTAGTATTAAATTATATCTGTTCTGGGGGTAGAAAGCGCTCTTTAAAATTGTGTTCACTTTTGTAGACAGTGGGATAATTTGGGTTAAAAAAAAGCACTGTTGTAAAGTGTAAACTATTTATAGCCAAGAAAGAGATAATCTCTAACCTTTTCATCCGACACTCGACAGGAGATAAATGTCTAAATACTGGTTAAGTATGCGGTCCAACACCCCTAACCCTAACCCGAAACCTTACCTTAACCCTAACCAGATCTATTGAATGTTAGACTGCATTGTTTTTTGTTTTTTTACGATTATGTGAAGTCGAAATACTTGATAAAAAAAATCACTGTTTTAACACTAGAATTACGGCGGTGTCGTTTTCGACACCGACGGTTTTTTAATGTTTCGTATTTTTAGTTGTATACTTTCTAAGAGACTAATTCTTTTTGACTTTTCCTAAACTTTATTATTATAAAGTATGAATCGCAGAGCTGGTCATATAAGAAAGGGTAAATTATATGACCAGCTCTGCGACTAAACCCGAGTAAGCAGGCTGTCCCTGGTGAGAGTTTAAAACTCGAAACCATGGTCGGGCAGTGAGCTCGGGTTCGGCGTGCGTGATGCACAATGCCACAAGTGGTACTCTCTAGTGCCATCTGTCCCAAAACTCAATATATTACTAGCATCTGGTCATCGGCGTGCGTGATGCACATTGCTGTTTCTATCAGTGCAGTCTTGCACCTGGTAGGAACCACAAATCTTAAAAAACAATTGTATTGTCAATGGGTAATACGCACTTGCATTATTGCTTTATTTCAAACTCTGTCAACTATTATTTTTTCTGACGCTGACGCTGAAAATCTTCAGTGATAGATTACTATCTGAGCTGAGTGCAAAGTTACTGAACCAAGTAACAGCATCAACAAAACTTTTCTAAACTTAACGCTTTATAATAATCTACATGTTATCGGCATTTTGGTGATGTCACCGTTTACTTTGTACATTACTTCATTGCATTTCATTATCGATAAAAACTGACTGTTTGTGGAAATTTAGAAAAACCAAATAATCTAAAAATTTTATGTAAACAATACTTTTGAAGATGCAATTGTACCCATGCGGCCTGTTAACGGCGTAAAACTATGCGGCCTGATAAAAATCGAATTAAATTAGTTTTTTTTTTTCAAGTTTTAAAAAAAATTTTTTGTAGGATTAATGCCTGTGCTTTTGGTATAAAATTATGAGAATATGTTTTAATTTCTAAACTGTTTCAACCGATTTGACAATTACTTTTATATTTTTCCAAAACTATGTTCTCCATAAAGCTTAAGTTGCAACGCGAGAAAGATATATAAAAAATCTACGAAAAAGCAAAAGTTGAAAGTAAAAATAAAAAATACAAGGTAAAAATGATTGCGACAATTTTATTTCTTAACAAACGTTTGAGCTTCAAAAACAAAATCAAATTCATTTGAAAATATTTTTTCACCTGATGTTAACGATCTAATTTGTTTGTTTTTAAATATTTTTTTGCAAATGACAAAGTACAATTTTTACCCGTTTTCGTCTTTGAAAGTTAGGCAATCATAATTTCCATTATTTGTAGACTTAAGCGAAATACATTGATAAAGATTGTATTGTACATTTCCACCTTCAATGCGATGACTGCATTGAAACTCATCCTTGGAACAAGAACATTCTATCTCATCGGAACCATCTTTGCAATCTTTAACTCCGTCGCACATGTATTTTGTGGGAATGCAATTTTTCAATCTATGGGTGATAAATTTATGAGAACCATAATTAATTAAGAAATTATAAATCATGAAAGATTTAATTGTTAAACTGCACTTACAACTCATTGTTATATTTATTAATACAATTTGTGATATTATCTATCTTAAAAAAATTATTTAAAAATATATTTTTTTAAGCTTGTATGTTTTTGGTCTCCAAATTTGTTAAAATGATAATTTCAAAATAAATTGAATTGACCCTACTGATTAATTTATTTCTATTCTTCTCATTTTAAAACAGGAAAATCGTGACCCTAAAAAACCCAATCACTCTCAAGAGGAAATATGAAGAAACTTTAAATAATCTGAACATAAATAACATACTATAATTTCACAGACGTCTAAAAACGTTTCCGCATTCAACATGACAAAAAAGAAGATTTTTCAACCTTCAGTGAAATCAACGCTTGCTTCGTTTAGAGCCACAGTGGACAACTGGTGACCCTGAATAATATTTTATGTGGCTGTACACCGTTACCCACTTAACTAATTTAACCGAATATAATTCTCTTTTTTCGCAGCTTTGTTGTGAAATGAGGCAATATAGTAAATACAAATGATAATTGTTGAATATAGTTAAGAAGCAAACAAAAATTTTCATGTGCAAAAAAACAGAAGATAAAAAAGTATTTACTTGCGATCAAAAGCCAGAAAGCCACGTTCGTATTTTGTTTGCAGGTATTTCGTGTCTTCACCTGTTTTTTTTAAGCTTCAGTCAAAGCTAATTTTGTAAAGCGACGGGCAACAACAAAAAGGTTGTGTATCCCTTATTTAGAAAATGAACTTAGCATTTAAATTACTGGTAGCAATGAAATACTTTTATGACAATAATAAAAAATAATGTTCAATAACATAGTTTAGTTTATCTCGTAAGTTACTTCAACTTTTCCAGCAGGCTCTACTTCATAGTTATTTTAATTGTCCTCATTGTCGGCAGCGTCGTCATGTGGTCAGAAGCAAGCTTGTAGAGTTTGAAAAATTTTTTCCGACTCCGACTCCGAATCCAGAATATCAAAAAAAAATTCGACTTGCAGCTACGACTTTACTCTAAAATGTGCGACTCCGACAAATCCGACTTCGAATCCAAAAACTTTGAAGGCCTGATTTGGCGCCAACAGAGTCTTCAAAAACAAAACCGACTCCGACTCCACCTAGTCTTAAAAAGCGACTCCAACTCTGCCAAATTTTAAAAGCAACTCCAACTCCGATTTCTCCTTAAATACAACTCCGGAGACTCCGACTCCACAATCCTGGTTAAGAGTTCTATGATTGTGATCGACGTGGTTGCGGTTCGAAACCTTTTCGTGTTATTCTGTTGTGTCCGTAGGAAAGACACTTTAAGACAACATTTCCTACTTAGCGTCCAACCAAGCAATTCTAAATTTCAGTCATATTTTTATAAAACTAAAAAACAAAATGAAATTTTCAACCGGACAACAATATCTTGGTATCTCCGGAAGCAGGTTGGGTTAGTTACTTGCCCTATATATAGCGCCTCCGTCGCTTTCCTACGAGTCAGGAGGAAAAATATAGAGATCTAAGAAAAAATCAATGTATTTTTTAAAATTAAATTGGATTATTTCTAATGAACGAGATTTAAACAAAAAAGGAGTTGCAGAATTTCGAAGTGTTCCAATAAGAAGGATCTATTTTTTAATTTTTTCAGGACTAGTTGACGACCTCTTTAAAAAGCGCTAGTTTCATTGATCCAATAAACTTTGTAGCAAAATCAACTTCTACAAATCGTTCTTACTGCTTCAAATGTGTTGATTTTATTAATTGTTATATAAAGTTTTATTTCTTTGGTTTATTTTGTATTTCATGCTTTACTGGCAAGTTTTTTAAACCTTTAGTTTCCAATTGCTACTTCCTTCCTTTATTTTGGTCGGTCGTAAAATTTAATATGTAGCGCTTTTGTTGCTCAGACAATTAGCGCACAACCTTACCCAGAAACTGCCGGTCGTTTTGAATTCTAATGATTTTGCATCAAAAAAATAATACCGTAATCGTCTAATAAAAACTCGCTTGTTTAAATTCTGGAAGTGAATCATAATCAGACTTTCTGACACAGGGGCCAGATGTAGACTGAAACTTGAGAGTCTGGATCGAATTATTGAACAGAACGAAAAGAAACTTGGGAAAATCATCAGTGAACAGTCGATATATAATTTTGTTTCGTCCAGTAAAGTTGTTGTTGTTAACTTTATGTGACTTGCAAATACAAGGTGATTCGAAAGTAACTCCCTATTCTAAAACAACTATAATTTATTCAAATGCTGTAATATATTTCTCAATTTTTATGTGTATGTTACTTAATGCGTGGCAATTAAATCCATGCTCTTGCTTTCTTTTCTCGTGAAGATCCTCGTGTTACTAGTGAAAAAATGCAGAATTGACCCAAGATAACGGTATGGTGTGAAGTGACTTCGGAAAGGATTGTGGGTCCCTTCATCCTTCATGATACCATGAACGCTGAAAGGTACCTCACTATGCTGAGAGATAAAGTTTGGCCAATTATCAGCGCTTGGGGCAATATTGAAGATCTAATTTTCATGTAAGATGGACATTCTCCACACTTTGCTATTGTTGTTCGTGAATGGCTGAATGCCTAATTTCCCGGAAAATGGATGTGTCGTCGTGGTTCGCACGAATGGCCAGCCAGAAGTCCTGACTTAACACCCTGCGACTTTTTTCTTTGGGGTTGGTTGAAAGAACAAGTCTACTCAATCAAACCAAAAAATTTGAAAAAACTTGAAGGGAGAATACGTGAAGTTGTGACTTCCATCCCGCAAGAGTTTTTTGTGAAATCAGTAGATGCAGTTCATGGTTGACTTGAGAAGCTGGTGGCGAATGATGGTGCCCATGTTGAATTTTAAATAAAAGTCCATGCAATATATTTTCTTCTCATATTCATTAATCAAAGAAATTACACTTGAAAAATAAATTATAGTTATTTTAGAATAGAAAGTTACTTTTGGATCACCCTGTATACCAAGATTTGTCAATGCTTGAAAAAATGCTTTTTGCTCAATCAGGTTTGCCTTAATACCGGTATTTAATTTCTGATCAGAGTTTTGTTTCAAATTTAAAATCAACTAATTAATCTTTTGCAAAGATTAGGAAGCATCATTATAAAAGTGATAATTTTACTTACACTAGCATTATTCGAAAATCAATTCTTTATTGAACCATATACAGTATATGAGTAATGAAAGACATGAGATCAGTCCTAGTTTTGATTATTTGTGGTTTTGATTTTAAAATTGTGATGGTGGTCTCGAGGTCATGTGATCTCAGTCTGGCGTTTTAAAGATTGGTCGGGAAATTTTTTATTATTCGAAGCAAGGATTTGGGCTATTATCCAAAAAAAGCACAAATTACAATAAAGTGAGTGCAAAAGTAATTTATTGCACTACAAGGCCCTGTTTCGCTCTTATGGAGCTCGTCAGGTGCAACTTAATTACAATTACAAAGTCACATTGTCACGATGAAACCAACTAAGCAATGAACTGTTTATAAAAGCTGAAACAATTTAAAATGAGATCACGACAAAGTAACAAAATTCGCACAAAAGCAACTTGTACTAGAAAAAAACCGGATTTAACTCAAGCGTGAAATGCATAGCGTCGCGCTATATCTGTAGATCACAGAGCACCTTGCACCGGCATGAAAGAGACTATGGAACGATTATAGTATCACACTATTCTGATCGAAACATTTTGGCTGTTGATTATTCGAAGCAAGGATTTGGGCTATTATCCAAAAAAAGCACAAATTACAATAAAGTGAGTGCAAAAGTAATTTATTGCACTACAAGGCCCTGTTTCGCTCTTATGGAGCTCGTCAGGTGCAACTTAATTACAATTACAAAGTCACATTGTCACGATGAAACCAACTAAGCAATGAACTGTTTATAAAAGCTGAAACAATTTAAAATGAGATCACGACAAAGTAACAAAATTCGCACAAAAGCAACTTGTACTAGAAAAAAAACCGGATTTAACTCAAGCGTGAAATGCATAGCGTCGCGCTATATCTACAGTCTATACTATATCTGTGATCTACAGATATAGCGCGACGCTATGCATTTCACGCTTGAGTTAAATCCGGTTTTTTTCTAGTACAAGTTGCTTTTGTGCGAATTTTGTTACTTTGTCGTGATCTCATTTTAAATTGTTTCAGCTTTTATAAACAGTTCATTGCTTAGTTGGTTTCATCGTGACAATGTGACTTTGTAATTGTAATTAAGTTGCACCTGACGAGCTCCATAAGAGCGAAACAGGGCCTTGTAGTGCAATAAATTACTTTTGCACTCACTTTATTGTAATTTGTGCTTTTTTTGGATAATAGCCCAAATCCTTGCTTCGAATAATCAACAGCCAAAATGTTTCGATCAGAATAGTGTGATACTATAATCGTTCCATAGTCTCTTTCATGCCGGTGCAAGGTGCTCTGTGATCTACAGATATAGCGCGACGCTATGCATTTCACGCTTGAGTTAAATCCGGTTTTTTTCTAGTACAAGTTGCTTTTGTGCGAATTTTGTTACTTTGTCGTGATCTCATTTTAAATTGTTTCAGCTTTTATAAACAGTTCATTGCTTAGTTGGTTTCATCGTGACAATGTGACTTTGTAATTGTAATTAAGTTGCACCTGACGAGCTCCATAAGAGCGAAACAGGGCCTTGTAGTGCAATAAATTACTTTTGCACTCACTTTATTGTAATTTGTGCTTTTTTTGGAAATTTTTTACTTTTAAAATTTTTTATTTGTTTGATGGTGAATTTTTTTCAAATTCGTTAAAGATTAAACCTAATTGACCAGCTTTGTTTTAATTTTTAGTTCCAAAGGAAGCTGTGTCCGAACTTCTTTAATTTTATAATTTTGCTGCTTTTTCACGTCTAATCTGTTAAAGATTTTAAAGATTTTTATTTTTATTTTTATTGAAATTTTTATTGTAAACCGTAAATGTTTGCCATGCTGGTAATGGCTGACGGGTTTCAAACCAGGCACCTTTTGCTCTTGCGCTGAATAATTTTTAGCGCCACCTTTTTATGCCTTCTCGCGTGGCTGTTTGCATCGAGTAATGTCACGTTGTGTTGGGAACAGCTGCTTGCGACTTCGTATTATACAAGAGCTTCTTTTTCTTTTGGAACTGACAATTTTCCGTTCAGTGATTGAAAAAAGATCGAATTTTCATAGCAGAATTTCGAATTGATTTTTGCTGCTAACAATTAGTCCCTGTGGACATTGGCTACTACTGGTAGTAATTTGGTAATATTGTTGAATTTTTACTCCACTCGTCCGTCCAAAATCGTCGGCAAGTGTGTGGGCAATAATGTGTTTAAGCGATAAGTTTAATTGAAGTGATTTGTTTTGTAAAAAACCGCTTTCCGACTAGCGTCTCAATCATTACTTTGTTCAATAAAATAAAACCATATAATTTGGTGCTGGTCATGGGGCGTGTTTGTGAAGAGCTGGACGAGGACGAGGCAGTATTGTAACTCTGTCACAAAAATAATGAATAAAAAATAAAGTTTTGCTCTGACGTAAGCCAAAAGAAAGGAATCTTTAGAATTGTTGATCCTCCTTCACTGCTGCTGTTAAATAAGGAATCAAGATTTAAGTTAATTAAAACAGTTAAATCAAAGCTAAATAATGCAAAAAAACTAGACCTACATTAACAAGATAGATTGTGTATATTTTCATTTGAATGAAGCGGTAGGCAGAGCGGACATGGATTTATACAGTTTAACTGCAGCAGTTAACTTATGATTACTATGAAACTTAAAAACAAACTAAAATCTTTGTTTTGGATATTGATTTGAATATATGACGTCATAAATAATATGTTTTGTATTAAAATTGAGTAACTTTGCTTCAAAAAATCTTTAAATTATTTGATAACTTGGAGCTAGATGTTGCTAAATATCGAGTTTCAAAAGTTTTTCAAGTAAACTTTTTTCTGACTCCAATAGTACTAGGCATACCAAAAGTTCTGCACAATGGCTATTAAAGTTTTCATTGTTTACTTTACATGCCATTTGTCACAGCTATTATAGAAATTAGTCATCGCACTAACTACGTATAAAATTACTTGCTTATATTTTTTGATTTTCATTGATTATTTTTTAATTTCAGATTATATAATTTTAGCAATGTTTAATTTTAAGAAAAATAAGTGACAAAAACTACGTTACTTTGCTGAACAAGCTAAAATAAACTATGAGTTTGTCATTTCTCCTTTATATATTGTAAAAAAACTTTTTTAAGAAACTTTTATAAATTGTCAAAAAAAGTCGAAACTTTATTTCTTGATCAAAGTCAAAGCGCGGAAAGATTCAAACAATGGTGCGCCCACACTATGATCAAGTTCAAAATTTCGTTCTTCTACTAAGTATAATGTACAGTTCGTCATATTTTCTTGGGAGGATAATCGGATATAGCGCGCGCGTTTTGCAAAATATTCAGACGAGACTTTCTTCACCACACAGAGTACAACTGTACAACTGTACATTTGCTAACTTTACCGCAATTTGGGTGATAGAAAAAACCTATTCCTACAATGAAATTACTAATGAAGTTTAAAAATGACCAAAGCGTCGTAACGATAAAACCTTATAACATGATATTGTACCCTACTTGTCGCTGATATGTTATTATGCATAAGTACGTACTGCATCTCTGATTACCATTCTTTAAAGAAGAGTTGATTTGGATCTTAGTCTTTGTTGAACTAAACGGGCGTTTGGATCTTAGTCTCACTTGGCGAGTATCTGAAGACCCACTCAAAAAAAACCATACAAGATATCATCAGGGTCCAGAGATCCACGGTGAGCCAAGGAGAGTGTTGCTCCCATTCGGCGAAGCTCAGCTGGCTGGATGCCTGAGAGTATGGGTAAGTGGTCCTTTGGAGTGGGACGCAGGCATCCAGTGACTATGCGCAAAGCGTCGCTCAGGACACTGTCGATGAGGCGAGTGTGAGCACTGAGACACCAGACTGGTGCGCAGTACTCAGCTGTTGAGTAGACTAGAGACAAGGTGGCTATGCGTAATGTTTTAGCACCAGCATCCCATCCCGAGCCCACTAGTCGCCTCAACAGTGTGACGCGCGAGGATAGTTTTTTTGCGCAATGCTACTAAATGATGACGAAACGTGAGCGATCTGTCCAGTTTTACCCCAAGATAAGTAGGGGTTGGACAGAACGGTAAAAATCATCATTGCTGTAGACCTTTAGCTCACGTTTGGCCTCTCGATAATTTAAGTGAAAGGTTGTCGTCACAGTCTTAGTGTGACTGAGCTTCAACCTCCAAGTCTGGAGATACGCTGACAGTGTAAACATGTCTTGGCTTAAAGTCCCCTCCAAGTCCTTCCAGTTTCCAGAAGTGTGCAACAATGCTAAATCATCAGCTTAAGCAAACTTTCTGGAAATCGTGGAAGGAAGATCGTACGTATAGATGTTAAATAGGAAAAGAGCCAAGACCGATCCCTGAGGAACGCTGTTTTTAAAATGGCGTAGCCTGCTTTGCTTGCTGTCACCGGTAGTAAGGGTGAAACTTCGATTTCGGACAAGCTCCATAATCATTCTGATCATGTGCTTATCCGGAAGTAGTCTCAGCAGCTTGCAGGTAAGGCCACGGTGCCAGACAATGTCATAAGCAGCTGTCAGATCGACAAATACGGTACCGGCCTTCTTTTTAGCCTCAAAAGAATCCTCAATATTCTGGGTTAGCAAAACAACTTGATCCTCGGTTGACTTCCCGCGTCGAAACCCAGCCTGCTCTTTAGGGAGCAGTGGATCGATTAATGGCTCAACGTGGGCCAAACAGCTCACCGTCCACCACTGCCCTTATCTTTGAAACAGCAGTGTAAAAACTCGGTATAACCTTTACACATGACACATCAACTGCACTCCTGCGAATTAGTATTACTTATGTGTACACTAATTAATTAATAAAATCAGGAAAAGTTGAATGGGCCAAATATTTATGGATTAATTTAAGTATCGCATTTTAACGAGTTTTAATAAAATCATTAATTTGACTTTGCTGATGAGGGTATAGATTTGAGTTAAAAGTCTTAACATTTTAAGTGTACTTTATTAATCTTTGGTTTAGTGCAACAGAATAATCACATGCAAAAATAAAAAAACTATGCAAAACGCTATGAGTAGATTTAAAGAAAACTTAACAAAATTAATAAAATCTTATCACATTTTTGTTAGATTTCAAAAAAATACTTTATTAAATTTTACATTCTATGGTCCTTAACATTAAGTAAACGTAAAAAAAGAGAAAAAAGTTTTTTTTTGATGTTCAAGAAAAAAAAGTGACATTATAAATTCTGCTATTGCTACCACTTATTGTTATAATTTTCATTTTTGTTCTTTTCGTACATTAAAACTCAGAGTTCAAAATTCTGGTAAAATCTTTGTACAAACAATGAATAAAAACTTTCGGCGTACTCTAAAACCAATAAACATTTTTTGGAGTTAACTTGAAAGAAACGCAATTAAAATCAGTGTGATAAAAATAGGGAAACGAAGAAACAAGCAAAAAGATATTTGTCAAGTCAAGAGCGACAACTAGCAGAATTAATTTTAAAATATTTTAAAATTCTACAAGCAGTTGGATAAAAAACATTTAGCTTTGTCGTGCTGAAGTTCTAACTGTATCAGAAAGTATGCTGTGTTGTTCACTGATCCGATGCAATACGTATTGTTTTGTAATAGGGAGACTGAGACTGTCCTTATTGTCATGCTGAATCTCATCGTTGATGCCGTCTACGGATGTAGCTGCGGTCAAACTATTAACCTTTTTCGTAGTAGGCCGATTGGCTGCAGGCCAGTTTGACTTATCTTGAAAAAGAAAGGTGGGTGCCTTAAACCAGCTCACAGCCTTTTCAAGATCTGGGCTTACCAATAAATTAATATGACTATCTGAAACCACAGCCGTTGAGGTGTTCACATGGCTGTAATCCCTTCCAAAAAAAAACCAGCCAAGTGGGGACCTTCCTGCCCATAAACTAGAATCACCACCCTTGCGAACTTCAGAAAAAACATGCAAACTTGGGGCGTCCATGCCTATGATCAAATCAATCTGCTCTGCATTAATGATGGGAATCATTATGTCTTGCAGATGTCTATTTCGCTCCACGTCTATGGGAGATGGTATGCTTTGGCTTAGGTCTGGCATAGTTTTAACAACTCGAATTTTATCGAGAATAAAGGAGCTTTCTTCGTTAACACCTCGAACGGAACATGTCGTCTCAAACGAACTTAACTTCTTGACGGCGCCATCAGCCAACTGAAGATATGACTCAATTGGTTTTCCGTTTAGGTCCAAATCCACGAACACTTTCTTAGTCAAGAGGTGGGTATCAACCCCACTGTCCAAGAGAGCAAGGATGTTCCTACCCTTCCCCGTAGTTAGATTTGTTACACAAACTGGCAGAACTTGCAGTCTTTTCTTACCTTTAACCAAGTGCGAGTCTTTTAATATAATAGTTTGATCTTGCTCAGGAGAGCTGACGGATGTTGCAGTGGAATCTTCTGCGCGCTGCGATACAACTTTTGGTTGTTTGGGCAAGAAATCAGGAAAGTGCAAGAGTGAATGATGATTACCAGAGCATGTTTTGCAACGTTTCTTGTTTGAGCAAACCTTAACCAAATGGTTTTTTCCAAGACAGTTAAAACAAAGCACCTTTTGTTTGACCACTGCTCTACGCCCGCTGATATGGCTTTCTACAAACTTCTTACATTTCCAGATGGGATGGCTTAACAAATCGCATGCAGTGCAACTGCGGCTGCTGTCAGGCTGACCTGATTTTATTGCTTCAAATAATTCATTGTGTTGAATACTTCCTTCGACCTAAGCAGCATTTGCGCGAGTCATCTTTGGTTTTGCCTATTTAGAGTAACTGGGCGACGTTACCACCTTAGCTGTTTCCATTAGTCGGCCAAGACGTGAAGCTGCTAATTGTTTATTTTGACCCAGATGGTAGGTGCTTTCACGCAGCCTGGGCCGTAAGTAAGTCTGCTCATTGATTTTAAAATGACAGACCGAAACCGAACCTACCAAAACGGAAGGGTATCCACCCATTCCGATGTTCAGTATGGGTTTGCTAATCGGCAAACGTCCTTTTCAGGACGGGGCAATGTCAGGATAAAACTGCCCTTTTCAGGGCACATTGCCAACAAGTTCCAAAGACCCACTATTCTTCAGCTGAACATCGAAGGCCTCACTGCAAGCAAGATGAACGTTCTTCATCACCTCGCTATGCAGTCTGAGGCACTCGTCATCCTACTGCAGGAGACCCACTGCACTGATGCAGAGAAGTTGGTGCTACCACACTACCAACTAGCTGGGTCTTCCTTAAGCAGGAAGCATGGCCTTGCCACGTTTGTCCACGAGCGACTGAGATACACGCTTTTGGACCAATCTCCACCGACATCGGAGATCGAGTGGCTGTGTGTGGACGTTGATGGCTATAAAATAGTCAACGTCTACAAACCACCGCCAACGCGATTGCGAACCCTGGATCTCCCAGTGTTTCCTCACCCCTGTCTGTCGCTGGCGATTTTAACTGTCGTCATGCTGACTGGGGTTATGATGACAACAGTCCGGACGGTGAGTGCTTGGCTGGCTGGGCAAGTATTAATTGTCTTGCCCTGCTATATAATGCCAAGGATGCTGCCAGTTTTTATTCCGGCCGCTGGAACACTGGCACCAATCCAGACCTAGCTTTCGCTAGCGTAGATCCAAACAGTTGCTTACCGGATAGACGTGTCCTTGACAAGTTCCCCAGGTCACAACATCGACCCTCGCTTATTACACCAACAAGGTTTGCTATGGCAGTGCCAAGCATGCCTGTTAAGCGATGGAACTTTCGCAAGGCCAATTGGAGTCACTACATTGCTTTGACAAATAAATTCGCAAAGACTTTGTTGCCGCCTGATTCACTTGATGTGGATGCGGCTTACCAGGACTTCTGTAACACTATTAAGAAAGCAGCCAAAAAGACTATCCCACGCGGGTATCAAAATAACTATATTCCGTGTTGGGATGCAGAGTGTGAATCCCTCTATAAAACCTTTCTGCAGTCTCTTCAGTGAGACGACTCAAGTTTGGCTGCTACAGCTCTGCTTGCCAAGCTTGATAGAAAGCGGAGGGATCGATGGTCCGAAGCAGTTCGGAGCATTGACTTCTCACACTCTAGTCGAAAAGCATGGAGTATTTTGAACAACCTTACTGGTAGGTCACGACACTCTCCTCGTCACTGTCCCGTTTCAGCCGATGCTATTGCATCTCAGCTGGTTAGAAATGGGAAATACGAGGCTGTTGATCGCAAGTTATCTCGACTTGTCTTTCAAGAAGTGTCTGACCTTTGGAGGGCCACAACACCAGACGCAGTAAATATCTCTGACAAATTTTCACAGAGAGAATTTGCTGCTGCCCTTCAGCACTTAAAACCAGGTAAAGCTCCGGGTCCTGATTCCATCTGCTCCGAGCTTATATTCCATGCTGGAGCTGCTTTGAAGTCCTGGTTACCTGACTTCCTTTCTTCCTGTTTTCGCCGACTCAAAATTGCCAAGATCTGGAGAAGAGCGCTTGTGGTCGCGATCCCAAAACCAGGAAAGCCCGTGGGGGATCTAAAGAGTTATCGACCGATATCTCTGCTCTGTGTCCCCTACAAGATCCTCGAGAGGCTTATCTACGCCCGCGTTGAACCATTAATCGATCCACTGCTCCCTAAAGAGCAGGCTGGGTTCCGACGCGGGAAGTCAACCGTAAATCAAGTTGTTCTGCTAACCCAGAACATCGAGGATTCTTTCGAGGCTAAAAAGAAGGCCGGTGCCGTATTTGTCGATCTGACAGCTGCTTATGACACTGTCTGGCACCGTGGCCTTACCTGCAAGCTGCTGAGACTACTTCCGGATAATCACATGATCAGAATGATTATGGAGCTTGTCCGAAATCGAAGTTTCATCCTTACCAAAGGTAACAGCAAGCAAAGCAGGCTACGCCATTTTAAAAACAGCGTTCCTCAGGGATCGGTCTTGGCTCCCCTCTTATTTAACATCTATACGTACGATCTTCCTTCCACGATTTCCAGAAAGTTTGCTTAAGCTGATGATTTAGCATTGTTGCACACTTCTGGAAACTGGAAGGACTTGGAGGGGACTTTAAGCCAAGACATGTCCACACTCTCAGCGTATCTCCAGACTTGGAGGCTGAAGCTCAGTCACACTAAGACGGTGACGACAGCCTTTCACTTAAATAACCGAGAGGCCAAACGTGAGCTAAAGGTCTACAACAATAGTAGACTTTTATCGTTCTGTCCAACCCCTACTTACCTTGGGGTAAAACTGGACAGATCGCTCACGTTTCGTCATCATTTAGTAGCATTGCGCAAAAAACTATCCTCGCGCGTCACACTGCTGAGGCGACTCGTGGGCTCGGGATGGGGTGCTGGTGCTAAAACACTACGCATAGCCACCTTGTCTCTAGTCTACTCAACAGCTGAGTACTGTGCGCCAGTCTGGTGTCTCAGTGCTTACACTCGCCTCATTGACAGTGTCTTGAATGACGCCGTGCGCATAGTTACTGGATGCCTGCGTCCCACTCCAACGGACCACCTACCTGTACTTTCAGGCATCCAGCCAGCTGAGCTTCGCCGAATGGGAGCGACACTCTCCTCGGCTTACCGTGGATCTCTGGACCCCGATCATATCTTGCATGGTCTTTTAAGTGGGTCCTCAGATACTCGCCAAGTAAGACTAAGATCCAGACGCCCGTTTGTGCCAGGTGCGCGGAATCTCTTGGACAATCTTGCCAGACTTGGCATCCGCGTCTCTGAATGGACGAATCACAAATGGAACACGGAGTACTGTGAAAGTGCTTCCAGGCTCCGTGCTTTTGTGCCCGGGACCAGTGTCAGGCCTGTTGGGATGGGCTTACCCCGAGCAGCTTGGGTTAAGCTCAACCGCCTGCGGACTGGTGTTGGGCGATTCCATTCGTCCATGCACAAATGGGGTGTCGCTCCTTCACCGAATTGCGAGTGTGGCGTCTCAGAGCAAACCGCAGACCATGTACTAACAATGTGTCCCATACATCGGGCACCACATGGAGCACGCGGTCTGACGGTTTTGGATGATGAAACTCGATGCTGGCTTAATAACATCACTGCCAGCATCTGATCCAGGCAGTGCAGCAGTCTGGGGTAGTAAAAGGATAAACCCTCGGCCCCAGTTCTATTTGTGTCTGGCCTGGAGTGGATGCCCTTCAAACGAAGACGACGACGACGACGTGAAGCTGCTAATTGTTTATTTTGATCAATAAATTCAATAAACACATCAAATGGTACAATTTTCATGCCATATCCCTTTCTCAAAGCTAAATCTGCAAACCGTTCTTGAAGACTCCTTGGTAGACGAGCGAACAGCCCCTCAATCGTAGCAGCAGAATTTAGAAGTTGAGCAGTGCCGGACGCTTCCACTACCATCTTGCAGTTGATTAAGTCCGAATAGAAGTCATGCAGACTTTCTTCATTAATACGAATCACTGGGCCCTCAGTGGCGAGGTTCAAATGTGCCTTTATTGCAATATCTGGAGAGCTGAATGCATCCTGTAAAAGACGCAAGGCACTTTGTAGCGCTTCGTCCGGTCTCAACATAATGCAGCTGCTAATTAGCTTCCTGGCACGCCCAGTAGTGCTGTTGAGAAGCAGCTGCAACGCATGACCCGGATCTGACCTGCGATAAATACTCAAAATTCTGTCTTCCACTTGACGCATAAACAAATGGTATCGCAGAGGATCACCATTAAATTTTTCAAGCTCGCCCAAAGCACCTGAGCCCTGACAGCGGATCATCACCCTCGCAAGTTCCTCCTTAGTGCACACGGAGCTCTTAGATTGATTACTACCAACAGCTGGCTGATTTGAATTGCCAGACGGACTAAAATAAGCAGAGGCCGGCCCTGAAGGAGCTCTGGTCAGATTCGCATCAGCAGCCGCCGGCCCGTGTAAAACCCTTGGCACATCAAAATTGGCAACTGCTGGCTTATCTGATGCCAAAGGTCCTAGCAATTTTGGCTGCCTTCTCTCAGAGTGCCATGGGTTGGCATTTGCATTTAGGTAACTAGCTTTGTTAGTTTCATAAAGACTGCCATTTGATAACGCTTTGGAGACAAATTCAAATCAGGCTGAACTGAAGACACGAATCTATCATGATTTTGAAGAGATTCCAAAAAGAAACCAACCTTATCTTGTGAAGAAACAGCTGGACCGACCTCATCTAAAACCGAAGAGACCTCCTCAGACTCTTGCATAGCCTCGGCCTTAATGCGTGCTTCCGGTACAGCAGCTTTGGCTTGCAACACTGCTTGTTGCGTTATGAGTCTCAACGACTGCTCTTCCTCAACCTGTTTTAACCGTGCCTCAGCCAACCTGACATTCATTCGGAGCTTCGCGGCTGAGGACATCGTACTTGCGCGCGATGAAGAGCTACCACACGAAGACTTTCTGGACCTAGAGCCAGCCTGCTTCAACATAATTGCGATAGGATCGGAGCCTCCCTCATTACCTTTCAGTTCGACTTCTACTATAGACATTGTCACCACCAAAATTTTACCAAATTACGACAATTAATCAAGAATTAATTCGACCTCACTCACCTTGACGACACTAACCTTGACTTCAAATCCTTATTCAAATAGAATTGATTTTAAGAAATGTTAAGTTGACCTTGACTTTATCCAATTTGATTCTAATCGAACAAGAATCACAAATTCTGATTTAATTAATATTAACCAAGGCAACGATCAAGAATATACTTAATCAAATAAACCAAGAAAATAAAAAAAGGAAAATTAAAATTAATTCTGGCATTATCTAAAACAGGGCTCTTCAAACTGGGGGTCGCGAAAGGGCTCAATGGGGATCGCGGGATTTTGGATTTTAATTTTTGGAAATCACCATGATTTTGGGAGAAAAATAGCGAAATACAACAGCAAATTGAAGTGAAGACCTTTTTATTTTAGAGAACCCGTTGATTTTGGGAATAAAATAAGGAAACCAGGGATGAAATCGAAGTGAAGACCTTTTTTTTTTTTTAGAAAACACCATGATTTTGGGAGAAAAATAGGGAAATCTGAAATGAAATCGAAGTGAAGACCTTTGTTTTTTTTTTTTTTAGAGAACACCTTGATTTTTGGGGAAAAATAGCGGAATCAGAGATCGATTCAAGGTGAAGACTTTGGGAAAAACAGCAAAATCAGAAATGGATTCTAGGTGAAGATCCTTTTTTAGGGGTCGCGAAAAAATTTGCCTGTGTAAAATGGGTCTCGATGAAAAAAGTTTGAAGAACACTGATCTAAAACATTGAAAAAAGTTAAAATCGTAGCTAATTTAAATTGTACACTCCGTACTGACAAATAATCTTATCTATTTAAAAGAAAACTTTTAAAGCACATGTGCGCGAAACAGACTCCCAAGAGAATTTAACGTACGAGGTAATTCACGGAATGTTTATGACGAAACACAAAGACAAAAAAAATTGAGTCAGCCAAATCTTCACTGTACAATTCTTAGCGATTAATTTATGACAAACATTTAAGCGAACAAAATTTTAGATTATCCAATTCTCACTGCTACAGATGATTTTGCGAATAAATGTCTTTAAAAATGTCAACAAAATCATTCCTTTTTAACCGGGAAAAATAGACCTTTTTCAAAATTATCTAACGGCTTCAACAATATAAATAATAGTTTAATACTACTTACTATTACCAAACAATAGGCTAATTCTATGGAATGGAGATAATTATTTACCGGTTTCACCAATGTAAATATCATAATAATGTAACTTGGTGTTAACGAATAAACTGAATACAATGCCAGTGTCGAATAAAAAGTGAAAGCGATTCATGGAATCAAAAAAAAGTCTTGGATGGAGTTGCGAGCACGTTTCTTGTGACGTGCTGACGAGGTTATGCTTAAAATTTTAGGTATATGAAGTCTCGGCGCAATTTAAGGTTTCCAGCTGCATGGTGGTCTACATTTCGTGGCATGTGGGCTGTAATTTCATGATAGTAACATAAGGTTTCCGGAAAATAATACAATGATTGGTCTGCTTTGCGTCTAATATCGAATGGTCACACAGAGGATCGAATAATGAAAAGTCATCTGTCGAAACGTTTAAAAACACTTCGCGGTCGACGAAGACTTAAAAACTTGAAAATTAAAATTAAAAAATTGAGAATTTTTCATTTTTTTCAGCATGGATATAGGCTAACTCCATTAGCAATATCGTCTATCAAGTCGAAAAATATGACAGAAATCAGCTTAGGCGTTTTAGGGGGCAATTAATTGATAAATAATGTTATCATTATTGTCTTTATTGTCCTTCTAATTTGCAGATAAACACCGTTAAACTAAGGAAAGCCATAAAAAGCTTTAGGAGTAAATCTAATTTTAAAAACAACAAGGTATTACTGCTTGTGTAAAATTTTATATTTGGTTTTTTAATTTTTAATAATAAAAAGTATGAATAAAATTTTAAAAGGCTTACTAATACCGTCCAGAAAAAAACTGACGTAAAGTATCTCTTTTTAAAGACACAGCTAAATAACAACTTCGGTTAACTGGGCATCCGCGTTGCCCAGTACACAAATTATTAAGGGATTCTACAGAACTGCAAAAATTCATAAATGCTCCGAGCTTTTATTTCAAGGGCCAATATGAGGCCTGTCAAAATTGTATTGCTCAGAGCAGCCTGGGCCAACACAAAAAAAACTAGAAAAAGCAAGTTGTGGTTTTTGTTCCATGTTTGGAAAAGTCGATTTTACTTGTTCGAACAACACTGTTATGACCAAATCAAATATCTTTTTCCTTTTTTTGACCTAGTTTTGCGTACTAATTTTGACTCTGCACTGGTTAGACGGTTACATGTCATCGTAATCGAAACTACGGATTTTCAATAGAAGTAATTCATTTCCTATTATACAAAAACAAGATAGATAACGTACAAAATTTTGTGGCTCGCTCGCTTAGTTTTTAGGCTGCTATAAATAATTTGGCAAGTCAAAACGTCTTTGGTTTTTGTAAACAACTTTTAATTGATGAATTGCTTTTAAAGAATTTGTAAAAGTTTTAAATCGGAAACATTGCGTTTGCGTGTGTTATTTCGGTTGTATGTTGTGTTTGGTGTGCTTGACTAAGCAATCTAGCGCTCCACACCATATTAAATTAATGTTATTCTTGCTGGTGCAGTGTTTTGCGCATTAGAATTAGCAGAAAGTTTTTTTTTGGTGTTTATTGGCAGTGGTCATCCGCCTCCCTCCCCCAGTAGGACTTTCATTAGTATATTTTGGAGTCTACATACACCTAAATATGTTTTTTTTGTGTTTCAGGTTTTTTTATTCAAAATTTTGATTCAAACTTTTTAAACTGACTAATTATATAAATGGTTGAACAACCAAGGTCGGATAATTTTTTAATCTCTAGACCAAAATCGAGACCGCAGCATTTTTTGTATGATTTATTTAAAATTATAATCGAGAAGAAAATTAAATAAATGAATAAATGAATCTTTTTGTCGTTGTCGTGTGGACAGGCAACCACCCCGGGTCAAAGAGAAACAGGAATGGGGCCGAGGGCTTATGTTTTTACCACTCTAGGGTGCTGTACTGCCTGAAGCAGATGCTTACAATGATGGCGTTGTGCTAATATCCGATTTCGTCATTCAAAACCATTAGACTTCTTGCTTCATGCTGTTACCAACGTATTGAACACGCTGTTAAGGCGTGGTCTGCAGTTTGTTCAGTGGCGCTGCACTTGCAATTCGGTGAAGGAGCGAGACCCCATTTGCGTATGGACAAATAGAATTGCCCAATACCAGTTTGCACGCGATTGAGCTTAATGGTCACGTATAATTCATGTATGTAGCAAAAATTCTTAGTACTATTGCAAGCACAAATCAATTACTGTTTTAGCTTATAATGAGTTAGAGCTGCTAGTGAATATGCGTTTACATTGCTGTTCACGTGTTTCTATGGCAAGTTCAGAAACATTTGAACAAAATAGTCGCCACCGTGGCCGAGTGGTTAAGAAATATTCTTTTTGATGGTGAACGTGATCGACAGATTCGGTTCAAAACCTACTTGCACCATTCTGCTGTGTTCTCAGAAATAATAGTGGAAGGCGCTTTCTTTTGTTTGACGGTCTCTACAAGCAGCAACTTTAAGTTTTAATCATATCTCCAGAAAAAAAACAAAAAAATAAATTTTAGGTATCAGGTCGGGGTTATGCTTGCCCTGTGAATAGCGCCTCCGACGCTTTTCTGCAAGTCAGGAGGAATAAATAGAGGTGAAAGAAAAATACTATTTTTCCCAGGTACTAAGCAAAATGTTACGAGTAGTTTTTGATTTACGACACTCTTAATTTGAATCGCGACCGTATCAATCACGTCTGCTTTTAATCACGACGCTTTTAACCACTCATCCACGCTACCACAAATGCAAAAAAAGTGAATACTTTTTTCTTAATCTTTAATTTTTTTCAAGCCTTAAATCTCTTTTGATTGAAAAAAGTTTTCATTTATTTCAACAATTTTTAAAGTTTTTTTGTGCTGTTATGATCCTCTGATCACCTCTCATCATGGACTGTTTAACCCGCAACCCTATTTTCCTGCATAGGTCTATAGATTCATAGATCACAACTTTCAAACATATTAGACCAAAGTCGGCCAAACTCAGAGGGCCACCTATTCACTTTTATAAGTAATCGCCGGAATAATTAATAAATATAGAAATATGGAGTTCACATAACTGCATACATAAATTTTGTTACAACAAAAACTTGTTCGCTTTATTTAGGAAAAAATATACGTAAAATCAAGATAATGACGTTTTTTGGTTCGTGTCCAACTTTACATGGAAGACAACTCAAAATAATCGCTAAAATTAAAGCGAAAGAATAGTTTCATTACTTTGATTATAATACCGATAGCAGCCCAGGGTATACTAGTAGAAAAAAGATGTGGTTTCCGGCGTGTAAAAGGTTGGGCACTCTTGATGTAATCTAACTGTTGTAATTTAAAAATTGCATCACCTTACATAACTGCACAACTACCACATTGATACCTTATTAAGACGAAAAAGAACTCGGAATCAAAATTTTATTCAGATTCGTCGCAAGCCATGTTCTGAGCATTAGCTGCTATAATAACTGTACCACACCAAAAACTTTTGGGGCAATATATTTTTGCTCAATTTTTTTCGGTAATTGGCCAAATCATGATTTCGCATCCTATCACGGAGATACCCGACGTCACTCAGATTTAATGTGAAGAATTTTTTTAAAGACCACTTTTAATGGTATTTTAGCAAGTAAAATATTAGCAACTTTTATCGTCAACATAGCGTAATCATTATTGGATTCTAAGACCCAATTTACTTTAAGAAGTTTTTAAATCGTATATATTTCTAAAAACTTTTAGCTTCCAGTTTAGTGTTAAATTTTTTAAAAACTATAATAAAAACATATTGTTTATGACGTCATACATTGAAACCAAAATCCGAAATAAGCATGCTATTTTTTTTTTAATATTTGGCAGGTGCTAAATTTTAAGGTATTTGTAGACTAAATGAAACAGACAGTATTTAAAAATCTATGTTGGCATGTAATACTGCTATTTGTCCTTTACAGCAATTGCGGCTCAAAAAAAATTTTGGCTCACATTAAGTAAAAAGTTGGGCAGCCTTGTTTTAGTGTTTGTTAAATAGAATAAAAAATATTAAACCCACTTTGGCTGCTGTTTAGTATTTTTACATCACAAATCAATAATCTTTAGTTCAGGCATCTAGCAGTGTTGCTATGCCCAACAAGCTTTGTCTTTATTCATCTGATAATAGGTTTTAACCGCCAAATCGGTTATTTTGATGATTTGAATTTGAGTTTACTCTATAAATTAATCTAAATTTTACAATCTGTTAACAAAGTAATGAATTTTTTGCTTTTACTTGGGTTGGTAGTTTGACATGGTAATTATTTAAGAAAATTTTTTTGAACATCTTCTACATTGTAGCTCGCTGTAGTTTTGTTGTTACATAGCTTAAATTGAAACCAAATTTAGGCTGACAATCAAACTATTTTGTAACTGTATTATAATAAGCATATTTTGTTACTTTATTTTACAAATATTATTCATTTAAGTTTGTTTCAACATTTTTTGTAGAAATCAATAAAACAATTACAATTCTTGTTTTATATAATATAGCATTTTGTTTGGTTCTTGTGCTTATGTGTATTCTTGTAACTTTTTGTATCTTCAATCTTATTGCAGTCTAATTCTACGAGATAATGACTTTTAGTTAATTTTTGTTAATATGTTGGGACAATTGTTTAAAGACACGCGTTACCACCGCCAATATTTTGATGGTGGTAACAAAATTACAAAATTGTAAAAGTTACTCACGTCGAATAATTCCAATCTGGATCCTCGCAGTTGCAGTTAAACTCGGCAGAGCAAACAACATAGTGGCAATGAACTATAAAAACAATTTTAAATCATTGCTCAAATAAAATAAAAACTAAAATATTTCAATCACAAAATATGTGTTCAACAAAAAGTAGGTGATAAAAAAATTGTGATAAAAGTAGCAAAATATTAAAACATATTTAAATACCATGTAATAAATAATATATTCAGAAAACTAATGTGAATATTTGTGTTTCAAACAACAAAGCGTGTCACGAGTTCGAGGTGTCCGATTCCACGACAATTAACCGGGACCAACTGACCCGAATCAAAATTGACCGGCAGGTAAATTAACCGTGCCAAATTGACCGTGCGTGGAATTAATATAAATTAAAAACGTTTATTCAAATAAACAAAAAGACTTCAAAAAAACACATATACTGTAGCACTACATGATTAAGGGCACTAAAATTTACATGAACTGTTATTTGACAAATAAGGAAGTTTATTGCACAAATTGTAGGTTGTGGGCGATGCCTCTGAGAAAATCTAATATGTCACGGTTTGCAAAATCTTCAACGATGGTTTTAAGTCGCGCATCCAAATCCTTATATTTTCTCCTTTTGGCAGGCGGCCCTTGGGCACAGAGTGCCTCAATCTTGTTTTTGTTTATGTTCTGCAATTTCCTCAAAGCTTCTATAAATTTCCAAATGGTTGGGTGTTGCATTGATAACATTTTGTTTATTAGATTGTGGTGACCTTCAACTTTGTTGTTGGTTCTTGCGTCGCCATTTGACACCCGAACATGAACGTTCCAGAAGTCATGTGAATATGGCGGGTCTCGTCGGCGGGCACGCAAGCGACGCCCTATGTAAGTACGCTCAAAGTAGTCCAGAAGCGGAAGCATTTCATCAGGCATGACTTCCTCTAATGTTTCAAAAGCTTCAATCAGATGCTGTATTGAAACAAATGCCAAAGCCGGTATGTGACGCAAAAGTACTGCAAATTCTGGATCATTTTGATACCTTCTTTGAAGTCCGATTTGCTGCATGTGCTTCCTGACATTTTCATTTAGATGAAAAAAGCAACCACTTACTGTGAGGTCAGCATACTCAAACACCATCCGAATTGCATTTATTGCAGACATTTCAAAATCAACCAAAAAACTTGTTGGATGTGCATTTGGCATCAGTTGCGAAATAGCCGTTCATATGTTTCTTGTGCTTTGTTCGGTAGTAAACAGTAAAACGCAGGGACAAGGTCGCCATGTCGTGAAGCGTGGATAGAGTAAACCTGTGCAAATATTGGGGGAGTAACCTTGAACGTCCCATCAGCTTGCCAATTTTCTGATAATTCTAGTACTCTTTTGCTTTCTTCGGTGCCAAAAATTAATATCCTATTTTCTTCAGCTCCCGAGTCATACTGCAAAAAAAGTTCTGGCCCCCTAGCATCATCTAAAAGGATATGTTTGTACGAGTCAGGTATTTCTAAATCTGCGCAGTTCTGTGGATTTACAGGTGCTGCCGCGGTCCTAAGTCGTGTTTGCTGTATTGCTCTTTTCACATTTTTTTCCACAATGTGCGCTCTGACGGCGCCTGGCAATCCCACTGTTGCGTCGGATATGATATTTGCTGGTGTGGACATATCGTTAGCGTTTGCAGCGCGTTCCTTGACGACCGTAAGTACTTTGGCTATTTGAACATGTCTCTCTTCTTGCAGGTGACTGTGTTCGTGCAACTCTTTCGTAACTAACCCATCTACAGTATGGAGACGTGCCTTACAAAAACTCTTGTAGCGATTGCTGCATCTCCAGAATGTAATTTTCCCGTCTGAACTTTGTCCATCTCTCCAGAAAATGTAATGGTTGTAAACTAATTTTTTCTTCCCTCTCTCAGAGATAACATCTGCCATTTTCAGACTTTTTTCTAAAAAAATGGAAATGCCTGTAAATGCTTGTAAATACCTACAGATACAATGCGGAGTTGTCAAAGCTGAGAAAGCTGATTTGTGCCGCCGGCCAATTTGTTCCCGATTGGTTTGTGTTGCCGGCCAATTCGTTGCAGGTCAGTTGATCAAAACCAATTGTCGCCGGTTAATTTGTTCACGGTTAATTGACGGGATACCGAGGTGTCCATCCCCAACATTGTGTCGGAGTGGAACAGTCACTTACACGTCACAATCAGAAAAATAATCACTACACAAGTGGTTCCCAACCGGAGTGCCGTGGGTACTTGGTGGACTGAATTTATATGCTGAGGTTCTTCGAATAGTTAAATTTTATTTTGTTTCCAGTTTTAAAAATTTTGTAAAAATTTTCCTTTTATTTGGAAATAAAATTAGTTAAAAAATTGCTTTGTGGCGCCGTTAAACGTTTGTTTTTTATATGGATTGCTATAAGTGAAAAGGTTGGAAAACACTGCTTTACAGCAACAGAAAGATTACAGTTTGTAACTTACAAAATTTTTTGGAATACCTTCATCTACTTTTTGGTAAGAAAGAATTAAACTGAGTCGAAAGTGTTATTTTTTAAAACCTAAATAAATTATAAAGGGAAGCGTAACTCTGATTGCAAATCGTTTGGTTAAACAATTCACTTCATGTTTTTGGAGAGAAAAATTAAATTTCTTTTTTCTAAATCTTCGTTAACTTTTAGCTGTTTTAAAACTTTTCTAAACATTTGGTTTGGCTAATTAAAAGATAAATAGTTTCCACGTTATCTGCATGCATGAACAGGCTAGTTCGTGATAGTCTAATATTTTCCTTATAGACTGACACTAACTAATTTTTCACATCCGATCAAGGCAAAATGCACAAAGCTGTAAAGCGTAATCATTCCGGAACAAAAACTATAAAAAGTACATTGTGATATTATAAGCATTCACAGGTTAATGAGAGCCACAAGAACGATCAATGAAATCCGTGATTGAGAATCATTGATTAAGAAATACGTTCTCGACAGAAGAAATCGTTGAAAGAAGAGACAGAGAAATAGATAGATGAAAAGTGCGAGGTTAGGTTTTTATCTTGTATAATTTAAACATAGATTATTGTTCTATAAATAGAACGCTGGGCGTTAATGGGGTTAAGTTTTCGAATTCTTCTTTATCGAATTCACCCACCATCTTGGATGGTGACGTGTTGCAGTGCTCGTGACTTTTCTTTCCTTAAAAAAAAGCCCCCAAACTGTAATGCTCCTCATAGATTAAAGCCACCAACTTTATTCTTGCAGGAAAAGACGATTTTCTAACTCGCTGAAGAACGCTTATTGACACAAAATAGTAGTGTAATCCGCAAGGCGAACACTGATTTAAATACTTAACGGTGGCCTTGACTAGAAAAATCGAGAAGAACACAACTTTGTTCACGATTGCTCGAAATTCTTTAAAAAGATTGTTTTTCATAATCAATTGTCACCCCTTAATAGTTGGGAAACTCAAATTAATGAAATGAGATCGAACTAAATTTACTAAAGCAATTGATTAATACTCTAAATTGTAAAACGCAGCTTTATTTATGGTAAGAAAAACATTCAATAATTAAAATCTCTTTTTTTCAAATAAGTTAAAATGCGAAAAGTAAAAAACCAAAGCGGCGCATCTAAATTCAGAAAATGAGGTTAATCCCGACTTCAAAAATTGTAATAGGCCAATAAGACTGCACAGATAAAGTTTAACTATGTACAAAACATAAATAAGATTAATATTGTAACATACCGAAATAAGAATCTTTGTAAAAACTTCCCATATCATTTAATTTACAAATTTGAAATTGAAGCCATTTATTGCAAAAGCGTTTATTTACAAAAAAACCAGTGTTTACAGTTTGTTGCTTCAGTAAACACTTCTCAGTGTAACTTTTCAACTGATCATTTCATAAGGCAGCAAAATTGCTTTGTGACGTAATAAGCCAATACAATGACGTGCCACAGCATTAATAATATTTAAAAGTTTACTTACACAAGCTAATCGAATCCAATCTTCGACTTGAAGCAGAACTCACAAATACCAACGCAATTAACTTTAACAACTTCATTATGACCAAACAATAGCTTTTAAAATTTTGTAACTTCTCTGACAAAAATTAACAAAATTATTCAATCGATGAAACAATTTTATTAATTTAAGTTTTGCAGAAAATTAATTAAAAACTAGACGCTAAATAACTAAACCGTATTTATAGAGAGACCAGAGTCGTCACACCCCTGTAAAAGTAGAAAACTTTTTGAATCAAAAGATTATTTTAACATAAACCTATTACATTTAAAAAAAATTTTCAACTTAAGTGTTATAAAAAGTTGACGCAGCCGCTGTTTTGACGTAAAAATAATGATAAAGCAGAACTTGTTGGAACATTAAATTGAAATAAAAATTTCTTGAGATTGTCAAGTATTTGTATCAGGGTTGTGGAGACGAAGTAACTCTAGCTGCTTGTCTGTGGGCAAAATCGGAGAGTCATTTTTTTTATATAAACTAAAGTCGGAGTCATTACTGTTTCCAGTGACTCCAATTCTCAGATTTTTGGTAAATTACTTTTATTCTAAAGTCAGATTTACAATCTGAGTAGAAAAAATAATCACGCTCAAATACGGTGAGCACTTTTCCGAGGACTGGGACACTTTTTGGCCTTTAGTTTGAAATGAAGACTAAAAACAATTTTCGCTTAAAATTGGTTTTTAATACAAAAAAGTTAACTCAATTTCGATTTGGGATTTGTTTTGTAAAATTCAACAAAAGATTAAGAAAAAAAAATTGAAAAAGTTGGTCAAATTTTTACTTTTCGCCTTTACAGTCAATTTAAGACTAAAAAAGTACAACTGATATATTAACGTTTTTGAGGAAATTCGTGATTTTGGATACAAATCATAAATTGCCAAAGGCTATGTTTAGATTTTTCCACTATGGTCAGTTGATCATTATACCCGGAGCCATTGTACATAGTGACCAGTGGGCTACATATCGACAAACCAGTGACATGAGGTATGGTCTTGAGGCTGTTGATCACAAACTAGATTTTGTGAAGCCTATCGTTGTAACTCACACACAGCAATGCTACTGAAATAAATTGAAAGCTTGTGGAATAAATTGAATAGCAACGCTATGCTGTTGCGCTATGCTATTGAAACAAATGAAATCTACTGGAATAAATTGAAGGCTTGTCTTAAAAGAAGGAAAGGAATTAAAAAAACTGAACTTATTGTTATTTACAAGAAGAAAGATGGAGAGAAGATAGTGATTAACATTTTTTCAAATATGTCTTGTTTAATTATTTTATAGTTTGTCTACCATTTTGTTTATTAAAAATTTTTTTCAAAGACATTTTTACTTGATAAATGTAGGGGCATTTTTTAACTTAATCCAAAAACTTTTCACTTTTTACTCAAAAATCAGCCTCTAAAAAAGTTTCGGATTCTTGAAGAATCAAAGGTCTCTTGTCTGAAGGTACCGACCGGACTTAATTTGATTGTCGAACATCCAAAGTATGACGTAATTATAAACTCTTTAGTAAATCTTAAAATTATAAATCTTGGCTCACGCAGGCAAGCCGATCTTTTATAATCTATTTTCAAAGCAGCCTTTAGCGAATATTGGCTTCGCTTTCTAAAAAAACGCGTTCATTTTATATCGGCTCTCGTTGCCCTGAAAAAGTTAAACGTGATGTAAAGCCTACATTGACTTTTGCTTTTTTATGAAAAAAGAGTAAATTTTAATTGACTCTTTCATATAATTAGAAGTGGCGCGTTAAGCGTCACTAGCAAAAAAATTCATAGAAATCTAATTAAATTTTAATAACTTGTATTTTCATATTTAAATTTAATAATTATGATAATTTATCTAAATGGTTGAAATAGTTTGATAAAAAATAGCGTTGAAAATATTACAAAATCATTTTCAAGCAATTCAACTAAAGAAATATCGTTTTCTGAACTTCAGTTCGTGACTTTTTTGTTTTTGCTTGACTTTCGAAAAATACTTTAAAAGGTTTTTGAATAATGCGCTTATCATTAGCAAGTCTTTATAATCCTAGAAGTGCTATTGGATGATGTGGAATGTGGAAAGAAGATTTTTATTTATAGAAAAATTCTGTGGAAATAGTGGATAGATCGTTATGAATACCAAGTTCAGAAATCCTGGGCTATACCGACCCGAAAAATTTGCTGGAAAGCATGATCACGAGCCCACTAAATTTACTAAAAATAAAAATTTTCAACGTAGATTAAAAAAAGTAGATAAGCTTTTTTATTTGGTTTCTATTATACACAATAATATTGCTTCCGTAAAAAATTATTTTCTGCTTTGAATCAAATACATTGACTACTTGCAATCAAGAAAAGCAAGATCAAAGACGGGGTTTCTAAACGGGACTCCTTAGAACTTATCTATACAACAATAATTTGCTGTTTTTATTCCACTTTATCCAAAAAAATTTCTAAAATTGTCAAAACTTACCAATGATAAACGCATTACCCAAAAAAAGACTTTACTTGTTGTTGAAGCATTAAACTTTTTCAGGAAGTTAAGGAAAGAGCCAATAAAGCTCATCAATTAAAGTTCGGTTTCTATTATTGGTAAACGTAAAAAAGACTTTTTTTCCTTAAATTTCGAAAATAAATTTTAGACTTGGGGTCCATAGAGTTTCACAAAATTAGCCTAGGGCTTTAAGTGTTTCAACAAAAACACCATTGTATCGCACATGGACTTGAAGTTCATTTTCCAAACGCTGTCAAAAAAACCCATTCGCTGACTTTGTTTTATATTCTGTTGTTCAACGTGCTACAGTAAAAAAAATTAAAGTTTTTAAAGTGATGAATCAAGTCTTACCTGTATAGACATGTTGTTTGTGATACTATAAAAGAATTAGCAATGGCTTTGGTATTTTTCACTAGAACTATGTCAAATTATAAAATGCTGCACAAGTTTTTCTTTCTTGATTTTACAACAAGTGTATTGCAACGACTTTAGAAACCCTGATCTAAAGCTTTTAACCAGGCTTATTTTAAGAAAAAATTATAATGAATTAATGAAAAATTTTTATATTTTTCATTTGTGAGATTAAAACGGTTGAAAAACACTGGTGTAACCAATTCTGAACTTAAAGGACGAGCTAGCTTAAAACTTTTTAACGGCTATTTTTTATTTTATTTAAATTATCAAAAAGTCACCGCTCAATTTTTTAAAATTTTAATACTTTTCACTTCTATTTCTCAATTTTTTAAACTTAAATCGGCTCAAAACATACTGCCGCCATTCTGTTGTGTCCTTAGGAAAGACACATTATGGTACTTTTCCCTACTTGGTGGTCTTTGCAAGCAATTCTAAATTACAGTCATATCTCTTAAATTTCAAGCGGACAGCAATATCTTGGCATCTCCAGCAGCAGGGTAATTGCTTATCCTATATATTAGCGTCTCCATCACTTTCCAGCAATTCAACAGGATAAATATAGAGATAAACTAAAAAATATATAGATGAAATATAGATAAAAATATAAAAAATTTTATTGTAACAGCTTCTTGAAGTTAGCAACTAAGGTTACATTTTAACATATTGATTGACGTACATTTATGTGACGGCTGTAATATTTCTCGTGTGACAAAAACTTGTTGTCGTATTTTTGGTTTTTGGTTTGAATTTACCGCCATATTATTTCATATTTCTATTTCATATTATATATTTCATGTTAAGCGCACACCTTAAAAATCCCCACCGTCCGCCACTGGAGGTCATTTCAATAAAACAATAAGACAAATTACCTGTCTTACCAACTTATCCAGAACAAACTAAGCACTGTTTTATATAAAGAAAAACTACTAAATTATGCAGATTTTAGCTCAGGTTTTCTGTCCGGTTTTCATAATATTTTCTTGTTGTCATGTGGCCCCACGTAAAAGATAAATTTTATATCTTGCTTTAAACGAACATTTGTTTGAAATTTTTACAAAAAACTTGTGCATTTTGAACGGCTGTTTCGGCGCTGATACACTTGAACGTGAAAAATCTAAAGCAATTATTGTTTTTTTTATGAGAAGAAAATAAATATTTAATGGTTGTTTGTGCGCTATAAAACTTGAACGTTCTGTGTTGAAATTTGGTGGATAAGCACGAGATAGAAATTTGCTTCAGAAATAAAAAAATATTTTATTCAAGCACCCAATTGCATTAATTGAATTTATTCAAAACATTGTGGACAATCCTGACGGCTGGGATAACGACTCTGAAAAATTTAAAAAGTTTTGGGAAAAATTGGAATAATCCTTTTCTCGTTTTATTTAGGACTTATAGCCAGCCCATAGTTTTCTTCAATCAGTTTACTTCATATTTTCTGCTTATAGATATTTTGTGCAATATGTTGAAAGCTGAATGTATGATGTTCTTTACTGTTTTTAAAGGGATAACGATTTGTCTCAACATTTACAGCATTAAGAAGATTAAGATTTACTGCATATCAATTTATTGCATAATCCCTTTAATGGCATAAGAATAAAACTATTTGTTGAAATAGTTTTATTCCTATGTGTTGTGATATTGTGCAATCGATGACGTTGTGTTTTCTTAAACGCTTCTAATCTTAATCAGCGCCTTCTGCTCGATCAATTATTGGACACGCGTATCTCCAAGCGTAATTGTAACCAGTTAAATCTGCGCATCTATTTCGGTTCTTCAGTCAGTTCAAAGTTATCAAGCTACTACAGCAAACGAACTAAAAGCATTCTATTTCAATACGGTTGTTTTTTGGCTAAGTGATTTTTGTGAATTTTAATTATTGTTATTTAATAAACCTGTGTATTCGTGCAAAGATACAACACTATGCAAAGTGTTAATCGCAAACATTTTCTAGGATAAAAAATTTCTTTTTTCTTGAATGACAATTGCCAATTATATGCGCGTTGTAAGCACGCAATGCGAGCACACAGTGTTGTGCGTATCAACAAGTATGTTGAAGGCGCTAGCAACAATGTCAACACCTCAAAATTGTAATGCGGTCACTTAAAGCGTAAGTGCCAACAAAATTTGATGGCATTAGCGTCAGAATTAACTTTAGCGTTAATTTCATAAAATTTTAAGAACGAAAAATTATTATAGCATAAATAAAATTTATGACATCTTGTAGATTTCAAACAAAAACTGCCTAATTCTCTGATAAAAGCAAATTAAAACGGATTTCAATCTAATAAATAGAAATGCAGCAATTAACTTTCATAACATTTTTATTCTTGCTCAAAAAATAATAAAAATGCAAAATGCTTTTTTCTAGTGCTTATCTACATCGTAGTTTCTTTTGCTTCCAGAGTCCAGAGTCTATCCCTTTAACATTCCGGAAGTACCTCGAATTTATCATATTTTGCCTGGTCATTTGCCAGCTAATGCCAACCGAGGCTGATGATATGAGTCCTGTATGGTCTATTACGCTCGGAAACGCACAAACGGGTATGGCTTCTACGGCGGCCTGTGAATGTGGCACAAAGGAACAGACAACTAAGCCCATAATAACATCTTGCCCCATTTATCACCATCCAAACAGGTCCCGTGTATTTTCACATTTATTACCATCAGTGTCCATTTCCCCCAAACGAAGAAAAAAAATCTTTTATGCTATTTTTTTATCTCAAATGTTTTTTACCAGTACAAAAAATGCGCTCTACAGCAATACTTGACGGAATAGGAGTATTAGATTTAAAAACAAGCCTATAGATTTTAGGGTTTATCTAAAAATAAACCTTTAGATTTTAAGGAAACTTTTTGAGTCAAAACTTTGCAAGAATTATTTCTTTAAATTGCTTAAATTAAGCTTACAAAAAATTATTTTAGGAATTTTTGTAAAGGCTAAGCTTCAATTTTTTTCAGCATCTTTAGCACCGCTTTGATTTTCTGTAATGCTATGAATTAAAATTGCCATAGCTTATATTATAATTATAAAAAAGTAAGTGTATTAACTAGCTTATACTGTAAAATAGATTTAGAAGCTATTCAAAGTGAAAAATTGTATGTAAGAATCAAATAAAAAATTTTTATTCATGACCAGCAATTGAGAATTAAAACTTGATAAAATTTTAAGCCATTTAAAGGTTTTCATATTATTCTCTTCTAGTGTAAACAAGAATCGAATCGATTTTGATAGTTTCATTTAACTTTTAACTAATTCTTACTACTGCTGCTAAAAATATATATTTGGCTTCTGCTAAGAATTTTGAGTAAACATTATTTATTAACATATCAACCGCGTTTTAAGTTTTAGCTTGTTAATTACATAAAAAATCAATATTACATTTCGTTATATTAACAATGTTACAACTTTCAATTTGTTGAGTAGATATATCTGCGCCTTCAACTCCCTCAATCCTAAGCAGAATTATAAAATCGCTTTCGAGCACGAGACTTGGTCTATTTTTAGGGATTCGTTAGTTTGTAGCACTGTATTAATTTTAAAATTAGCTACTTCGAGCTAACCGTTATCACTGGCCAGATCTGAGGTCACACAAATATGTTTTATAAAAAGTTTTATTTAGCACAACCATTTTTAACAAAAGATCAATACAAAAAAGTTTCACATACAAGCGTACTAACTTAATAATAATAATAATTGAAGCTTTGCATATAGCAATACTATCACCTTTTCTACGTTTAATTTAAAAACGCAATTAAAGACAGTTTCAGATAATAGAACTTTATAATAACAAACTTCACTGTCCAAGTTTTGCACACAGAAAAGCCAAAAGGCTTCTTCAGTGTTAGAAATACAGTATACGTCGTATACAATTGAGAGTCAATTTTGTTAGTAATTGTTTATTATTGTTTTTATTGATCCAACTCGAAAACCACATTTACCCAATCGAGAAAATGCATACCCATGGCACAAGAGTAATTACCTCTTTAGTTTTGCTTTTTTAATGGGGGCAAACTTTTAAATTGCTTTTTTTAAAAACAAAAATTTTTTTATAAATCATGAGGGTCGAAAAATGTTCTTTGCTTTCAAGAGTCACGTGAAAAAAACAATAAAAGTTTCCGCTTGCCTGTTTTGGGTGAAATTTTGCTTCATAAACAATCTTTTTAAAATTTTAAGTAGTTGGCTTATTTCTTTTTAGAACTATAAACTAAACTAGTAATCTTAGGCAATCTACATTCGTAAACTTTATAAAATATTTGCTCATTTAAAAAAAAATTTTAAATTCAACTTTTTACCTATTCGATCTATATTAAATTTATTGTCTTTGTTTTGCTAACAGTTTTTAAGTTTTTCACTTGGGAAAAAACAATTTTAATCTATTGTGCTCTTGGCCAAAAAGTTAATAAATAGATAAAATACAAAGAGCTACTGCCCAAAACAAATATTAACTTTCAAATGTTAAAAAACACGTGATTTGCTTTTGTGAAGCAGTTTTACGATTTAAATTCCACAGCTGGGGAAATCAGGGCTACAAACTCAAACTCAAACTTGAACTCGAATAACTTGTTTTTTTGCCGAACTCGAACTAAAAAACAAAAATTCTTGAATTCAAACTAAAAAAATTAATTGAGTTAAAATTTATTATCTACCAAGCATAGGCTATACCAATAAATTATAGTTTTCACCCGACAAAAAGTGGACTATTATTTTATAAAGTTGCATTTATATTTCTTTTGTTTTTCGATGGTAAAAAAAATGAATAAAAAGTTATCCGAGTTATCAAAGGTAATAAAGTTACCATAGCAACGCCAATTTTCTGGAAAATCTGTTTTGTTACCTACTTGGTTTGTTCCTTCTACAAATGCAAAGTTGACAAAAAAATGTGCTAAAAAATTTTCCTTCTTACTTAAGAACGTTCAACAAAAAAAGAAAACAGTCATCGGCAAATTAAATGAATTTGTGTGGAACCATTGAAAGTTTTGAACCTGTGCTCAATGAGGTTACTTCCATCTGTTCGAGCGGCTGCTTCATATGAGATGAATCGATTTCTGGATAATTTTTGGAATGAAATGCTCATTGTGATACAGCTAATAATCTTGTCTTCATAATAATAATTAATACTTTTACGTAAATTATTTTAATAACAACATGGACCAATATTTTTAGATTCATATTTTGCTGTTTGGTGCAGTTTGTTTACTTCAATGCAAGATAATGATCTTGGTAATGTTTTAGGTGTTGTCCAGTTAAATATAATTTATTATGTATTTTGAATGTTTGTGATTACATTTATTTTTTGGTGTATAAAAAAAATATCAAAATCATTTTTTGTCATTGTCTGTGAATATTGAGCTAAAGCTATTACAATTAAAATTACCTTTTATATGCAAAATTTATACTAACACAAGAATTTTGATTATGTTAAAAACTAAGCCACATAAGCGAAAAGTCCAATTCACGTCTAGTTGAGTGGTCTAGTGGAGTGGTCACTGTGCATGGGACAGTATTTAGTCGGTTCGAATCCCAGTGGAATATGTATCACTGATGAGCTCTATCAAGAGCAAAACTTGACTCTGTTGCTTCTCGTTTTAGGTGGCGTAGTTTTTGATCAGCAAAGCAGCAGAACTGATTTTATGCCACTAAATTATTATTGTAAAGACAATTGAAACAATCGCCATTGTAAACAAAATACATGTGTATTCTTTACAAGTTTTATAACTAAAAATATATAACTATAACTGAAAATAACCAGCCAAATATTTTGTCGGTCCTGAAAATGATTTCTAAACAAAAAAATTCTAATCTTTAAATGGTTCCTTATCTTAACGTTTTGCTAATGTCTGTTGATTAAGGTTACAAGCTGTATAAACCTTCTGATGCCATAGCGGTATGTGAGTTCTTCTGTGATGTCATTTTACTTAGTTGCAGAGCTGAGAATTCGAATTTGAACTTAAAAAATTAAAACAAAGAACTCGAACTAGAATGCGAACTCGATTAAAAACGTATCCAGTTTGTAGCTTTGGGAAACATAGTGCTACATTGCACTGCAAGCAGAATGCTTAATGACTTCTTTCTACAACTCTACTATATTTTACAAATAAAAATTAAATGTGTTTTTCCTCTCGACTACTTGTTAGTATTAGTTTAATTTGGTTAATCTAAAAACAAATTAAAATATTTTATTTTGTGAAAGCTCAGTAAATTATAATTTTCCAGCTGGAATAATTTCAGAAATTTTCAACTTGAAACATTTACTATGTTTACGCAATTACAAGAAAGTCTACAGAAGATTTTTTTTCAATTTTTTGGTTGTTGTTAACCAGTTAAGCGTGTATGGTTACTATGCATATCAAAATGTTTGTATTCAAATATTTTTAGCAAATAGTACAAATAATATTATGTTTATTTTCAACCAACCAAACTAAGAAAATAAGAATAAGATTGTTTTGCAAGCTGCAAATATAACAAGTGACTTTTCTGAAGCTCCGTTATAACAAGATTTTTGCATCTTTAAAAACAATAATTGTTCTTATAGAATCGAAATTCACCATGCTTACACAAAAAAAGTTTTTAGAATCTTATGCAATTACGCGTTATTTTTATCGCATCAAAATTCTCCAGGCTTACGCAAAAAAATTATAAGAGTTTTATGTAATAACATGATATTTTCACTTTAAATGATTTATGAAGAATCGAAATCCTTCATCCTTACGTAATGTGAGGTTTAGTATTAACACGATTTTTTTAGTTTTACAAGTAACATTTATTTTAAAACTGACTAGTAATTTTAACTGCTACGAAATTATGGAATTTAAACTAAAATAACTTTTGATAAAAAATTCGACACGATTTGTTAAATATCAAAATGTTTTGATCTGATTGTTCTAGTTAATAACTTAGTTAATAAATTGAAATAACTTGTGGCATTTGTATTGACTTAGCAAAAGCTTTCGATACAGTAAATCACTCAATATTACTAAAAAAATTGATACATTATATCATAAGAGGTAATGTTTTTTAATGAATTAAATCATATCAAAATGCTAGAGTTCAATATGTGCAAAAAATAACCTTATTTCTTCAAATAAAAAAATATTGTGTGGAGTACCTTAAGGTAGTGTTCTTGGACCACTTCTTTTTTTGTTATATGTAAATGATATTCAAAGTGCTTCAAATTTTAATATAAGATTATTTTCAGATGATACCCTGTTATATTTAAAAAAAAAACCATGCAATCTAGAAATACATGCTAATACTGAACTTGGTAAGATATAACGGTGGCTTGATGTAAATAAATTATCTCTAAATGTTTCGAAAACCAAATACTTTGTCATATCACCTAAACTTAAAGAAAGATACAAATTTCAAATCAAACTTAAAGAGCATCTGTTGTGCCAAACAGAAACTCAAAAGTACTTAGGTATCATTATAGATGAAAAGTTATCGTGGAAACCACATTTGTCAGCTGTTGCTTTTAAACTAGCAAAATTATGTGGGCTATTTTATAAATTAAGATTATATGTGGATAAGCAAGTACTTAAGAAAGTTTACTATACCCTTATATATCCAATATTACTTTATGGTATAATTTGCTGGGGTAGTTGCTCAAAAACTGTTTCTAAACCTGTTGAAGTTGTTCATAATCGAATACTAAGAAGCATAAATATGGTAGGAAAAAGGTAAATCCATGTAACAGATCTATATGCGTTATCTAATGTACTCAAAATACATGACATCTATATTCTTGAAATATGTAAATTTATGTTTCGTTTTAAATATGATCTGCTGCCAAATGTCTTTTCAAAATATTTTTCTAAACACAATTCAATTCATAACTATAACACCAGAAATACTTCTAAAAGTAATTATTTCTTACCAAGAAAGCAAAAGACAGTTGGTCTAAGAACACTACAATATAGAGGTGTTAAATATTGGAATGAATTACCAGATTTAATTAAATCATCATGCCACATTTATGCTTTTTTCTAAACAATTAAAAAAATATTTAATTACAAGTTATAAATAATGTCCACAATAGTCTTGTCTGTATGATAGTATAAAGATATGCGTTATTATGTATTATTATGTTTGTGTGCTTATTTGAATTTTATGTAAACCTATTACTGTGATTTATGTAAACATTGCTCAATTTATAGTTACTCATTCTAATTCATGCTTGCACTTTTAGTCATTTAACCATTCAAAAATTAAAATTCAATTTGTAATCGTTTATTCTTTAATGCTTGATTGATAATAAACAGGGAGCATCTTGACTTGAAAACCATAGGGTTTTTTGATGCTTCCTGGGGCTGAATAGTTCTGTGTTGACGTCGATTGTGCGTCTATTTTCGGGCAAAACAATAAATTCTGTTTTGTTCTGTTCTGTTAAAACAATAAATTGTAAAAACTATTGTTTTTATCATGGACGTCCAAATTTTGAGCCCAGGACAATTTTGGCTTAACAAAAATATATGTGGATTAAGTTAATAAAACACCAAAGCTAAATTCACAAGTAAAGACCTGTTTTATAGTTTTTAGTTTGCGTGAAATATGTGTATATATTTTTTTTAAAGCACGATTAATTTATAACTTATTTTGAATAAAGTTTCATTTTATCATAATTATTCAATTATCTGATTAAATCATTTTAACGACTCCGCTATTAACCTGCAAGTCAGAAACATAAATAAATGTCGAATTATAGACTTAATAGCGGAGTTATCACTAGGGCAAGTTTTTGTTGCAATAAAATTGTGAGAAATTTGCATTTATTTTTAATAGAAATGGCAGTAAAAAGTTGCATTTATGCACAAGCATTCTAAATAAGATTGATTTACTCAAACAATTCATTTGCATATAACCCCGAAGATTTCCAAACACTATCAGGGCAAAAATTTTTGTCCACAATTTGTGTAGCATGCTAAACTTCTTTCCACAGCCATAAAGTTGCTTGGCAATTTAACAATTGGCCTTTAGTTCTGGAGTGATGTTTGGTTAGGTCATTTCTATAATAACTTTAAGGTCAATATTAAGTTCAAATCGGTAATCCACATACAATTACATAACTTATTTCTGTTTTTAAATAATATCTGTTTTATTGGAACGTTTTTATGGAACGTTTTCATGGAACGTTTTTATGGAATTAATAAAATCCTACCTAAATTTTGCAACAAGCAAGATGTATGCACAGAAAACTTTTTTATAAGTTAAGCTACTACGTAGCTTGCACAATTGCTTCCATAAAAAAATCTGATCTTATTAGGAACAACAAGAAGGCGTTGTCAAAATGTATCCGAGTTATTTCACAAAAAATGGAAGTTTATTCTAGCAAGTTTTTTTAAACTATGTGAAAGGTATATGCCTGATTGTTTATGAGAAAAAAAAACAAAGTTCTTATCTTTATGAGTTGTTACTTAGCTCCAATCTTGCAGATAACTTAATAGCAACTAATGAAACCAAAACCTAATAATGATTCTGGACTATAATGAAGAAATTGAGGAACATGTTTGATAAAAATTTTGGAAGAATTTCATGCCAATAAAAAACAATGAGAGGGCTACTTCTTTTATTAAATTTATTGATGCTGCAGTGATGAATGTGTAAATTTTATTGAAAAAAGCTGGGAAAGACAAGCTAAAAAATCGTTTTTTAGAAATTTGACCTTTAATTTGGTAAAATCTACTGTACAAATATACCTGAGTATTTTTAACCAAAAACAATTTAAAAAGCATTGCTATTCTGGTTGAATTTTTTGCACCAATTGACCATCAAAAAATTAAAAATTTGATGTATGGAGTGCAAAAATTTATGGTGCAAAAATTTTGGTAGATGGGTATGTACAAGACAAGGGCATCTAATCAAATTGTGCAAGGCAAAACGTTGTGCTTCAATTGCAAACTGAGTATTTTTTGTAAATGTTACTTTGGTGTTGCTTTTTTAAAATATTTTACAATAACTGTACCTTGCAAAAATGAAAACTTTATTTTGTAAGTTTGTTTACAAAATATAAACAGAAATACTGCAACGTATGTAATTTTAGTGATACCAGTAAGAGTTAGATTAGCGTTATCCTGCAATACACTTTGCGCCATCTTGCGGCAGACCGGTTGCGGAGCACTGCAGTATTTAGGGTTTTGTTTGTGTGTTTTTTTATTAATTTTTAATTAATGCATAATTTTTCTACCTTGGCAAATCGGATTAATTAGTGATGTATTTCTGAATATTAATATTTTGCACATTGTGTGTGTATGATTGTATATACACACGCATTCGTGTGTACGTTTCGCATTAGTTTACACAACTGTAATATACATGTATTGATCTTTTATATAAATTTAATAATTTTTTAAATTATTTGCTATGGGCTTTCGCAGGTCGCACAGAATTTCGTTGTGAGCCTTTGTTTGCTTCTCCTGTTGTAGAAAAACATCTTGTTCAGAAACTTGAAAAAGCCATTGGTTGTTTTGTAGTGACCTAATTTTTAGCTAGAAGCTTAGTTTAATGACCTACAAGTGTTTGTCAAAAAAAATTTTTATGGCATAAACTTCTGTTTCATAGGCTTGTAGAAAAACGGCATTTTTTGCAAATCGAAATGACTTTAATTTGCGTAAAAATGCTGACTCGAGACAAAAGAGTATAAATGTTTTACTCACTGTTTTTGTGATCATTAATTGGTTCAAAATGCAGTGGTTTATTATTTTTTGCTTTATTTTTACTATCAAATAATTTTTTAATTTTAATTTTTAATTTTCAAAAACTAGATTAGTGCTTTTCAACTTTTTTATGGCTACTTAAAGTGGAAATAGAGAACAAAGCTTTGGCAACTTAATCTTTTTTACAGATTTATTACAAGCATAAAAGTGAACTGAACTCAAGACAAGTTAACACATTTATTTTTTATTTCATTTTGGCGCTCATATGCTGTAGCGAACAATATTAAAGCTACAAACAATAGAGCGAACATAATAGAGCGAACGTAATAATGGTGCGACGTACAACTAGTTGCTTTATTCATGTATAGATATTTTTAGAACTTATAAGTTTTTAACTATTCAATTTTAATCAATCTTTTAATCCAACCTTTTTCATTTCGCTTCAATTTTCCCTCGCTTTATTTATTATTCGCTCTATTATTTTCGCTCAAATGATTTTCTCCAAAATTTTTTTCGCTCCAGAGATGGGCACCCGAATAAGAAACTATGACGCATTAAAAAAATTAATAAAATCATTTTTGAATCAAATCAAAATTGATTAAATGTTTACACAGCTACAGTCGTCGGCGACTCATTTTTGGGTCGCAATCGAGGGGTAGAGAAACACTGCTCTAGAGAAAGTAGTGTAGCGAACTCATCACCGCAAATTGTCTTTCGTGCATATATTTGCTTCGATTTTGCAAAGTTTGCCGCAAATGTATTTTCACACGTTGTATTTTGCTCGCTGCAGACTCGGCTCGCAGCGCCCTTCCGCTCGCTGCACAACGGTTATGTACTGCCATGATAGCCCTCATGTAATATTTTTCATTTTTTACTATTTTCTTTATGTACCGCCTTTCCGTCGTTCCCCAACTGATCGTTGGCTGATCGCGCCATTAATGCTATTTTGTGTGATTATTATTATTATTACCGCCTCTCGTGTAATGTATTTTCGACACACCGCATACAGGATGTAGCCTGATCACGTGACCTAACGCCTCACGGTTCTACTTGTAAAAAAGATCAGGCGTCATAATAGAAAATCCATAAAATTACTCTGACGTTATATACACTCGCTGGCCAAATCGCCAGACAGAGAGAGCGGGACATTCCGAGACAGACCGAGACTCATATAGCTGCTGTGTAATTAATTTGAGATTCATTGTTGCGACATCATCAAGCAAAGATTCTGCTTACTGTCTAATTCCAAAGTTTTAGTGTTATTTTATCTGTTCATTTCAAATTGTGCCCCTTTTTAATAAAAGGAGTTTAAAGTTTACTGTTTTCCAAAAACCACTCACGCCACAATAGCATTGCTACGCAATCAAAAAAATTTGGAGCAAGTTAAGTAATCGCCTCACCGTTTAAAAGTCTTTTTTCAATTTTTGAATTCTCTCGTTTTTAACTCGCTTCTCTCTCTCTCTCTCTCGTACACACTCTCTCTCGTTCTTTCTCACTGTTTCTCACTCTGTTTCTCTGTTGCTCTTTACTAGAATTGAAATTGTAGAGCTGGGCAAATGCTTTAAAACAATGGTCCCCAACCCCCGGTCCGTGGATCAGTTGATACTCTTATTTCCTCCCAATGTCTATCCCACTACACCAGTTGGAGACGTGGTATTCAATCTGGTTTCTTTTACATCAAATACCTCCAATATCTTCTGAGGAACTTACTTTCCTCTACTCCGCTCGAGGTAGCCACTTTCGTTTACGCTGCAAAGGGCACATCACTTTTTTTGCTACATACCTCCACAGGATTGGTCGAGCCGACTCCTTTGTGCAGCAACTGTAGTTCTGAATCACAGGACATCTTTTATATCGTGCGAGAGCGCCCTGTGCCTGACCATCTACATCACTATCATAGACCTTTGGTCTCATTCCTGTGAGGTTTCCCGACTATTGGGACTATACGAAATTAATTCGCGCCCTCATCCTTAAGAATGGGTCAAGTAAGCCTACCACCACCACCGTCACTACTACTAGCATGCTAAACAACCTAATACGAGCAATTAGCCAGTTTCTTTAATAAACTCTGTTAACGTGAGGTAACCTTTCTTCTTTGTGTGAGCGAAACTGCTTACAGACCGAATTTCTTTATTCTAATTGAGGCAATTTCACAACGTGCTCTCTTTATTTTAAGTTGCGCGCATGTTCGATCAGCGGTAAGCTCCAATTTGTGGTTGGAGCTTGTGGAAATAGCTGGAGCTTTGGTTGTAGGTAAACAGCCATAGTTAAAACTGTTTAATCTTTATTGGAATTGGCTATTAGTAAATACCTTAGCTTTGATTGATGGTAAGCAGACGTAGTCAAATGGACAAAATTGCTATTTGGTTTAATGTTGATAGACCAGATACTAAAATGGAAGGAAGCTCAGAATTTCGAAGTTTAAAGTTAAAGTCTCAAACTTTGATGGTTAGACATTATTCTGAACCGGCTACATCTAATGTAAAGAGGAAATACATCATCAAAAAAAATTGTGGGCAAAGTGGGATTGGTTCAGTGTTGATAACTTTCACTGCAAGATTTCGCAGGGTACCAAAATTGGCACAACTTCCCTTAGATTGCATTTGCAAAGAAGAACTCAAGCTAAAAGGCTTAGCTGCAGAGCAGGAGATGTTGGAGTCTTGCTTAGCTGTAGAGCAAGAGCAAAAGAGACCTATTGTCAGATATTGAAAGCAGAAACCGAAGCTGCAGAAGCTGCAATTATTACGGATTCTGGGTCATCATGCAAAGACCATATGTCACTGTTTAATGACGTCGCTCCATCCATAGGAAGCCGTGAAAAGATTGATGTCTTTTTAAATAGCATCACCGGGAATAACGATAAACCAGATTTTGACCAAAACGATAGTGCGCCTGCGACAGCTGCTCATGGACCGGTTTCGGATAAACTTTTGGGCAGCAGAATTGGCAATTTTCTTGAGATCATCGAGAGCTGATGGACCAAATCTTTTGAAGTTTTTCCTGGGTCTGGTTCCTTAGCAATTGCTCATGAACCGGCGTTGATTCAAATGGTGCTGCGAAGACAAAATCTTTGAACCTTCCTGATAGAAAAAGGTACAATTAGAGGTTGCTTTAAAGCTTGCTCCTCAGGTAGGAAAAGTAGCACTGATTCCAAATCAGCAAGTAAGTTTACATTTAGTAATGTAGCTAAAATGTTAGTTCAATCGATATCAAAAGAAATCGACATCAAATTTAAGTTAATTTTAAAAAGATCCGCTAAAATATTAGAAATTTATTCGGCATGTTAAAGATAAAGTTTTTAGTATGTATAAGGAGAGCAACCCAGGTCTATGTAGTTGTGTGATGTTGGCACCCAAAAGAAGTCTATCAGACGCGTTGCATCTTTTTTATAAAACACTCAGCAGTTCTCAAGATGCCGTTCAGTCGCATATAGAATGATGGAAATCCTATGGCTGACACAGAAATGGGATTAAAAATTTTTTATTCTGATCTAATTCATTGTAAAATAGTTTTAGAAGCTGTAGGGGTTTATAATCTTTTAAATGCTGCTTCAACTGCAGAGAGAATATTTCTGCGCCTTCCTAATGCTCTTCAAGAAATGTTTGTCAAGCTAGCTGCGGAAATTTGTTTTGATTTGCATGCCCTGCTTCTTTTCATTCTTTATCGAATATGTGGAGAATAAACATGAATCAATGTGCTCTAAATTTGGACGATTATTGCACAAAATGTCGTTGTAAAATAAATCGTTTGCTGGATAGTGAAGTGGGCACGGCTCTTAATTCTATTTGCCCTTGTCAATTTCATTATGTGATTCATGCAATCATGTGACCCATGTGATCAATTTGATTATACAATCATGTGATCCAGATATTTTGTTGCCATCTCTTGATGATAGAAGGGCAGAGAAGATGATGAAAGAGTAATGATGTTCTTTTTCTTTTTCGTCGTTTGAAAAGGTATCCACTCCAGGTCAGACACAAACAGGGCCGGGGCCAAGGGTTTATCCTTTTACTAACACGATCTCGGTTCAAAACTCACTCGCGCCATTCTGTTGTGTCCTTGGGAAAGACACTTTACGGCACTTTCCCCTGCTTGGTGGTCCTGGCAAGCAGTTCTAAATTGCGGTCATATCTCTATAAAATTACAAGCGGACAGCAACATCTTGGTATCTCCGAAAGCAGGTCGGGGTAATTGCCTACCCTATGTACTAGCACCTCCGTCGCTTTCCTGCGAGTCAGGAGGATAAATATAAAGATAAAATAAATTAAAAAAATACTACTCCAGGCTGCTGTGCTGCCTAAATCAAATGCTGGCAGTGGTGTTATTAAGCCAGCATCGAGTTTCGTCATCCAAAATCGTCAGACCTTGTGCTCCATGTGGTGCCCGATTTATAGGGCACGCTGTTAGTACATGGTCTGCGGTTTGTTCCAAGGCGCTATACTTTCAATTTGGTGAAGAAGCGAGACCCCATTTGTGCATGAACGAATGTAATTTCCCAATACCAGTCCGCAGGCGGTTCAGCTTAACCCAAGCTGCTCGGGGTAAGCCCATCCCAACAGGCCTGGCACCGGTCCCGGCCACAAAAACACAGAGCCTGGAAGCACTCCCACTTTACTCCGTTTTCCATTTGTGATTTGTCCATTCAGAAGCGCGAATGCCAAGTCTGGCAAGATTTTCCAAAAAATTCCTGCAGTTGGCACAAACAGGCGTCTGGATCTTAATCTCACTTGGCGAATATCTGAGGACCCACTTAAAAAACCATACAAAATAGTATGATCAGGGTCCAGAGATCCATAGTAAGCCAAGGAGATTGTAGCTCCCTTTCGGCGAAGCTCAGCTGGCTGGATGCCTGAGAGTACAGGTAGATGGTCCGTTGGAGTGGACGCAGGCATCCAGTAACTATGCGCAAGGCGTCGCTCAAGACACTGTCGATGAGGCGAGTGTAAGCACTGCGAAACCAGACTGGTGCGCAGTACTCAGCTGTTGAGTAGACTAGAGACAAGGTGGCTATGCGTAGTGTTTTAGCACCAGCACCCCATCCCGAGCCCACGAGTCGCCTCAACAGTGTGACGCGCGAGGATAGTTTTTTGCGCAATGCCACTAAATGGTGACGAAACGTGAGCGATCTGTCCAGTTTTACTCCAAGATAAGTAGGGGTTGGACAGAACGGTAAAAATCTACAGTTGTTGTAGACCTTTAGCTCACGTTTGGCTTTTAGCTCTCGGTTATTTAAGTGAAAGGCTGCCGTCACCGTCTTAGTGTGACTGAGCTTCAGCCTCCAAGTCTGGAGATACGCTGAGAGTGTAGATATGTCTTGGCTTAATATCCCCTCCAAATTCTTTCAGTTTCCAGAAAAGTGCAGCAATGCTAAATCATCAGCATAAGCAAACTTTCTGGAGATCATGGAAGGAAGATCGTACCTATAGATGTTAAATAGGAAAAGAGCTAAGACCGATCCCTGAGGAACGCCGTTTGTAAGACGGCGTAGCCTGCTTTGCTTGCTGTTACCGGTGGTAAGGATGAAACTTCGATTTTGGACAAACTCCATAATCATTTTGACCATGTGATTATCCGGAAGAAGTCTCAGCAGCTTGCATGTAAGGCCACGGTGCCAGACAGTGTCATAAGCAGCTGTCAGATCGAAAAATACGGCATCGGCCTTCTTTTTAGCTTCAAAAGAATCCTCGATGATCTGGGTCAGCAGAACAATTTGATCTACGGTTGACATCCCCAAACCTTAATGGTGTAATAAGCGAAGCCTGCCGTTGAGTGGCCCGATACAAAGCGTGTAAATCAGGGGTGTCCAAACTCCTTTGGTGCTGTGGGTCATACAGTATTTGCGCACCTACATTCTACGCGGGCCAGACAATTTTTCAAATAATTGCACGATCAATATTTTCATTTATGTTTCTCAATCTTTTTCTGCCTGCAGTACATTTTGGTACTTTTTTGAAATTTGGGGGATCCTTTTACCAGAATTCTTGATTTTTATTTCTAGTGTTCTGTAAGAAAAAATCTTCACTTTGAATCTGTCTCAGATTTATCGATTTCAAGACGCGGGCCACGAAATAGAGTATGGCGAGCCAAATTTGGCACGGGCCACAAATTTGAGACCCCTGAAACTGTCCGAGTTTGCGAAAGCACCCATCGGTAATGCCACGTTCATGCAGCCATTAAGAAGAGTCATTGGAATCAATGCACGCCAATCCACGGGATCAGGACTGACTCTTGTAAGGGGCCTGGAGTTCAGTAATAACCCCGCGTTTTTTAACAACGTTAAGAGCTTTTCATCAATGAGGTTGCAAGAATGACGGTCCGTGATTACTGCGTTCAGCGCTTTGCGCACAAGCTTCATGATCGGTTCTCAAACAACTCCTTGATAACTTGCCAATGGAAGGGAGTATCGAAAATCAATTCCTTGAGGCGCCAGTTCATTTATAATTTATTTTCACTTTAGTGGTTCAACGTCGCGTTTCAACTCTGTCCGAGCACCAACAAAATAGGTGGTCATCATTTTCATTGTCATAATACAATGATTCTCAAGCTGTGGCCCGCAAGGCCATCTAGAGTAGCCCGCCAAGCAAATTTCATCTGGAAAGAAAACTTGATACTTGTATCCTTTTAGAGAATCTTTATTGAAGATGTCTAGTAAACCAAAAATTGAAATTACATAACAACCACTTACAGTACTTAATTTTAGTGCAGGGGTGGGCAAACCGCGGCCCGCGATAGAGTTAAACAAATAATAAAAAGTTTGAGGCCGATAGGAGACGAAAATCTTTTTTTAGAAAATGGTTTGGTTTCTGTATGAAAAGCGAATTAGAGAAGTATTTCCAGCGATAACTTTTTTTTAGAGAAGACTTTGATTTTAGGAGGAAAACAAAAAAATCCGAGACAAATCCATAATGAAAATCAATATTTTTAGAGACTACTATAATGCGGCCCGCAAATAAATTCAACTTTCGAGTTCGGCCCTCGAGCTAAAAAGTTCTCAACCCTGATAAATATGGTTATTAATTCTTGTGGCTCGCGGAGGGTTTCTGAAAGACAAATATGGCCCACGATCCAAAACGTTTGAGCACCACTGCATAAAATATGGTTTCGGTCGATGTAACTCGCGTTCCCAGAAATCTGCGCAAAGTCATGAGAAAGGATCCCGTTGTTAAATTACCGGCGACGTCAATGTGAGACGTCAAGACGCTAAACACGTAAAATTATCTTTGGCCGTATGGGCCATACGTCGAAGAGCAAAATCCGCCACAGAAAAAGAGCTGGTCAAACTAAAGCAATGAACCGTCAGCTGATACTCCTTGGGTTCTTTAGACGACTACGATCCGTCCAGCACAGAATACGAAGCGCACTTTGATCGATTGGATCAACTTTTGCCTGTATAAACATTGCTCACACGTCGCCAACAACTGCAACTTGGTGCTTGCGAAATCGAGTCAATACGCCAACAAGATTATTTGTGTTGTCTGGTCGCTCCAAAATCTGCTGGTTTAATGAATTTCCTTTGAATTGTTCAACACAGTTAAAAACTACACGAAACTTTTTGGAAACACACTGATGAGGTATATACCAGACCTTACTCTGATTATTTATACTTTGATCTAGAGCCTCACTGGCGTGATCCTGGGAGATCATATCCCGAATTTTTTTTCTATACTTATCAAACAACTCCGGATCTGCGACTAAGCGTTTTCCCAAAGATCGAAGAAGTGACAACGCAATGTTATAACTGTTGGGAAGATGAGGACAATTTTTTTTTAAGAAATACCGATTTGGTAATGACCATGAACTAATCAACTAACAACATCATTACAAGATAGATTCCAGATGGTAGGTGCTTTCCGGAACCTGGGCCTTAAGTAAGTCTGTCCATTGGTGTTAAAAATGACAGACTGAAACCAAACCTACCAAAATGAAAGGGTATCCACCCATTCCTATGTTTAGCGTGGGTTTGCTAATCTGCAAACGTCCTTTTCCGGAAAGGGCAATGCTAGGATAAAACTGCCCTTTTCAGGGCACATTGCTAGCAAGTTCCGAAGACGCACTATTCTTCAGCTGAACATTGAAGGCCTCACTGCAAGCAAGATAAACGATTTTCAACACCTCGCTCTGCAATCTAAGGCACTCATCATCCTACTACAGGAGATCTACTGTACTGATGCAGAGAAGTTGGTACTTCCAAATTACCAACTAGTTGGTTTTTCGCTAAGAAGGAAGCATGGCCTTGCCACGTTTGTCCATGAGCGACTAAGATACACGCTTTTGGACCAATCTCCACCGACATCGGCGATCGAGTGTTTGTGTGTGGACGTTGATGGTTATAAAATATTCAACGTGTACAAACCACCGCCAACGCGATTGCAAACCCTGGATCTCTTCTGTCTTTACGCTGGCGATTTTAACTGTCATCAATGTGACTGCGGTTACAATGATAACAGTCCGGACGGTGAGTGCTTGGCTGGCTGGGCAAGTGTTAATTGTCTTGCGCTACTATATAATGCCAAGGACGCTGCCAGTTTTTACTCCGGCCGCTGGAACACCGGCACCAATCCAGATCTAGCTTTCGCTAGCGTAGATCCAAACAGTCGCTTACCGGATAAATGTGTCCTTAAAAGTTCCCCAGGTTACAACATCGACCTTCGCTTATTACACCACCAAGGTTTTCTATGGCAGTGACAAGCATGCCTGTTAAGCGATGGAACTTTCGCAAGGCCAAATGGAGTCACTACATTGCTTTGACGAATAAATTCGCAAAGACTTTGTTGCCGCCTGATACACTTGATGTGGATGCAGCTTACCAGGACTTCTGTAACACCATTAAGAAAGCAGCCAAGAAGACTATCCCACGCGGGTATCGAAATAACTATATTCCGTGTTGGGATGCAAAGTGTGAATCCCTCTATAAAACCTTTCTGCAGTCTCCTCAGGGAGACAACTCAAGTTTGGCTGCTACAGCTTTGCTTGCCAAGTTTGACAGAAAGTGGAGGGATCGATGGTCCGAGGCAGTTCGAAGTATTGACTTTTTGCATTCTAGTCGAAAAGCGTAGAGTATTTTGAACAACCTTACTGGTAGGTCCAGACATTCTCCTTGTCATTGTCCCGTTTCAGCCGATGATATTGCATCTCAGCTGATTAGAAATGGGAAATACGAGGCTGTTGATGGCAAGTTTTCTTGACTTGTCTCTCAAAAAGCGTCTGACCTTTGGAGAGCCACAACACCAGACACAGTGAATATCTCTGACAATTTTTCACAGAGAGAATTTACGTCTGCCCTCCAACATTTTAAACCAGGTAAAGCTCCGGGACCTGATTCCATCTGCCCGAGCTTATACTCCATGCCGGAGCTGCTTTGAAGTCCTGGTTACGTAACTTCCTTTCTTCCTGTTTGCACCGACTCAAAATTTTCAAGATCTGGAGAAGAGCGCTTGTGGTCGCGATCCCAAAACCAACGAAGCCCGTGAGGGATCCAAAGAGTTAGCGACCGATATCTCTGCTCTGTGTACTCTACAAGATCCTCGAGAGGCTTATCTACGCCCGCGTTGAACCATTAATCGATCCACTGCTCCCTAAAGAGCAGGCTGGGTTCCGACGCGGGAAGTCAACCGTAGATCAAATTGTTCTGCTGACCCAGATCATCGAGGATTCTTTTGAAGCTAAAAAGAAGGCCGATGCCGTATTTTTCGATCTGACAGCTGCTTATGACACTGTCTGGCACCGTGGCCTTACATGCAAGCTGCTGAGACTTCTTCCGGATAATCACATGGTCAAAATGATTATGGAGTTTGTCCAAAATCGAAGTTTCATCCTTACCACCGGTAACAGCAAGCAAAGCAGGCTACGCCGTCTTACAAACGGCGTTCCTCAGGGATCGGTCTTAGCTCTTTTCCTATTTAACATCTATAGGTACGATCTTCCTTCCATGATCTCCAGAAAGTTTGCTTATGCTGATGATTTAGCATTGCTGCACTTTTCTGGAAACTGAAAGAATTTGGAGGGGATATTAAGCCAAGACATATCTACACTCTCAGCGTATCTCCAGACTTGGAGGCTGAAGCTCAGTCACACTAAGACGGTGACGGCAGCCTTTCACTTAAATAACCGAGAGCTAAAAGCCAAACGTGAGCTAAAGGTCTACAACAACTGTAGATTTTTACCGTTCTGTCCAACCCCTACTTATCTTGGAGTAAAACTGGACAGATCGCTCACGTTTCGTCACCATTTAGTGGCATTGCGCAAAAAACTATCCTCGCGCGTCACACTGTTGAGGCGACTCGTGGGCTCGGGATGGGGTGCTGGTGCTAAAACACTACGCATAGCCACCTTGTCTCTAGTCTACTCAACAGCTGAGTACTGCGCACCAGTCTGGTTTCGCAGTGCTTACACTCGCCTCATCGACAGTGTCTTGAGCGACGCCTTGCGCATAGTTACTGGATGCCTGCGTCCACTCCAACGGACCATCTACCTGTACTCTCAGGCATCCAGCCAGCTGAGCTTCGCCGAAAGGGAGCTACAATCTCCTTGGCTTACTATGGATCTCTGGACCCTGATCATACTATTTTGTATGGTTTTTTAAGTGGGTCCTCAGATATTCGCCAAGTGAGATTAAGATCCAGACGCCTGTTTGTGCCAACTGCAGGAATTTTTTGGAAAATCTTGCCAGACTTGGCATTCGCGCTTCTGAATGGACAAATCACAAATGGAAAACGGAGTAAAGTGGGAGTGCTTCCAGGCTCTGTGTTTTTGTGGCCGGGACCGGTGCCAGGCCTGTTGGGATGGGCTTACCCCGAGCAGCTTGGGTTAAGCTGAACCGCCTGCGGACTGGTATTGGGAAATTACATTCGTTCATGCACAAATGGGGTCTCGCTTCTTCACCAAATTGAAAGTATAGCGCCTTGGAACAAACCGCAGACCATGTACTAACAGCGTGTTCTATATATCAGGCACCATATGGAGCACAAGGTCTGACGATTTTGGATGACGAAACTCGATGCTGGCTTAATAACACCACTGCCAGCATTTGATTCAGGCGGTGCAGCAATCTGGGGTAGTAAAATAATAAACCCTCGGCCCCAGTTCTGCTTGTGTCTAACCTGGAGTGAATACCCTTCAAACGATGACAACGGCAGGCGGATTATTTTGGCAGCGGTGGAGATCGAAGTATCTATAATTTTGCAAAAGCTTGTGTCGCGTGCAAACATTAAGCCAAGTACACTTGTTTTATGACGATGCTGCTTGTTTTGTGATTTACGCAACGATGTTGCGCCTCGCGATCATTGGTTGAAAAGTATCGTGACTTCCATGATTTATGATCATGATGAAGCGTGTTGTCAAGTAGTTCTTCGTACACCAAACTGAAAAGAATGCATTTGTGATATAAAAAAATTTGCTTTCTTCATTGCGATGCTTAGTTTAGTAATTAGATTATACTGTATATACACGTTTTTTGTTTTCCGATAACAATTATCGCTTTTCAAAATGTTCGTATCAGTTTTTAATTGTAAGTTGTCGGTATCAGGTATTTAGCTGTTCTTTGTTCGCATCAGTTATCTCTAGTCGTTCGACGATCGAACACCCTCTTTAATAGCTCTCGATTGTCAGCGTGAGATAATCTTCTTTTTTTCTTTGTGTGGGCGAGCATGCTTAGAGACCAATCTTCTTTATTTTATCGCGGCGACTGTGCAACGTGCTCTCTTTGTTTTAAGTCGCCTGTATGGTCAGTCGGCGCTAAGTTGTTTCGAATCAGAGTTGGTTTAAATTGCATGGCTTCATATTTCATTAATTTTTTGTTATATAGGATGACCGTCCGACTGTTTTAAAATTTAAGTTTAAGTTTACGTTTGAATTTGAGATTAAGCATAAATTTAAGATAATGTTTAAATTAGTATTAGTATTTGTTCAATGTTGATAGTATTGTTAGTGCTGTCAACATATATCGTTGATAAATTTAGGAGCTAGGGGAAGGATGTTAAGCTTTTAGAACAATGGTTATCAATCAAATAGAACGGCAAAAACGATTTGATCACATTAAAGTCATTGATAAACAAGAAAATATCATCTTCCAAAGCAAACAATTTAAAACGTTCAGACTAAACAAACGTTGTTAAAAAAATATTTAAACTATTTAAGCTAGCCACAAAAATTAAGTCCTTTGAACACATTAAATTAAAGCCTTCAAATGTAATTAAAATAACAATTATTTTTTTCAATACTTTCAAGTTTTTTTAACCATATCCACGACCTACTTAATATCCGGCCGGATATGTCACATTGTCCGCTCTTTTGCTAACAAGGCTAAAAAGTAGAGAGAGCCGACTGGGCAAGATTGTTCAATCTTGTAAACAAGTACAATTTGAACGAATTTAGTAAATTTATTGTAAACGTACAATACAATTCAGTACTGGAATTGAATTTAATTAATATCAAATTACTATATGTTAAGTGAATAAGCACTAATAAATAATCCAAAACGAGATAATTAAACTAAAATAAACGTAATGGTAATTGACTACAGAAGACACACAATCTTAAATAAATTCAGTTTTAACCTTGCGTGAGGAATTTATAACATTTAAAATAAATTTTTGAAATTAAAATTAATAGTTTAAAACTTTACTATATACGTAGATAATTTACCATATATTTAAAACATTTAAAACATATTATGAATAGTTTAAAACTTAATAAGATGTTCAGGTGAGTGTTGCAGTTGGGCTTTTTATTGTATTTCATAAAAAAATTTTATGTTTGGTACAGTAAACTATTAGTTTATTATTACTAATACGAACTTTAGTGAAAGAGTGAATTTAAATGTAATAAAAAATGCATGTTACGGTTAAAACAAAAATATCTTAAAAGAACTTCATCTAAATTTTATTTTTGTCATCTTTAATGATATAATTAGTATTTCTTCCATGCCAAAAACTTTCTACTTATATATACGGTACTTGATTTTTTAGCAGTAATTAGAAAACTAAACTTACCTTTGAAGCAATTCTGTTCGCAATGATATGCATCAAGAATTTGGTTTAACCCCTCCTATTGGGATAAATGTGTCCCGGGTCGATATTTTTGACCGATTTCCTAACAATTTACATTTTACTCCTAGTGGGACATATTTGTCCCACCAGAAAATACTACTGGGACATATATGTGCCACACCTTTTCTTGTCCCAAATCCGCATTTTTTTTATAAACATTTGTAACTAGTCATAGTAAGATATAAATGACAAAAAAAATAAATTTTTATGCTTTAGAGTAGGCACAAAAACTTAGAAGCGAAAGGGTTAAATGAATAAAAAACTGCACAAAATTGTAACAATGATGCAAATATTTTTTTCTGTTTTAAGATTTTTTAATAATGGTTTTCAATAGAATTTAATTTATTGAATTATTTTATTTAGATTTTTGTTATTGTCTATTATAGATTTTAGTTACGTTCTGATTTTTACATAAATTTTTATATTATTAATTTTTATTTATTGCAAGCTAATTTTTGGAAAGATTATCTAAGCAAGCAAATTATTTAACATGATAAACGCGTGTGTTGTGTTTGGGCGTAAGTCCGGTTATAGTAGTCAATCTCAAAAAGTAAGTGGCTTTTCATTTCCGTTTAAAGAGTCAGATTTACTTGCACTGTGGATAAAATTTGTTAATCGTGAAAATTGGTCACCTAGCAAAAATGTAATCATTCGCAAAAAATTCTAAAGATGAGAAAAGAGGGCAAAAGAAAAAATTTAAAGTGGGAACTTCAACCTGTACCTTGTTAAACATCCATCAGTTTTTCCATGTGCTAGTATGATACCTAAAGCTCCCAAAATTGGAATATTTTAAAAAGATCCACTAGATAAGTTTGAAACTGATTAAATCATTAAATCTTTTAATAATCTTACTGCAAAAAATGCACCACCTGGTTATTTATGCTATCAAACTCAACATTATATTATTTCTTACAAAAGTTTTTTTGATGGGAAAATTGGCCTTTCCTGTTGTTCATAAATGCCTGGGGTATTTAGATGAGATGTTGAGACTTCTCTACAGTTAAAGTTAAAGAAGTTTGTGATTTATTAATATTAGTATTAAATAGTCTGTTACAATCAATTGTTCATATTTGGAGTACAACAGCCTGGGGTACTAAAAGATAAACCGTTGGTCCCAGTCCTGTTTGTGTCTGACCTGGAGTGGATACTCTTCAAACGATGACGATCAATTGTTCATATCAAAATAAAAAGATAATTTTCTGTTAAATTTTCATCTTAAATTTATATTAAAAATTTGTATTGTGCCAAGAAGCTTCTCAATGTAGATGACCAACAAAAATTACATTAAAAAATTTACTGGTATATCGTTTTTATAAGTTATCAATTTAAAAGTATTTTGATAACATTTGCAATTTGAGTGTAAAGTTTACTCCAGGAAGATAAGATGATGGGACTTATCAACATTTAAAATTAAAATGTCAAAAGTCTTTTATCAGAAATCTATTAAACTTTTTCCAATAAAGTTACATTGACGATTTTATTTAACTGATCAAATTGCAATGCATAAATTTATTAATAAAATCGGTCAAATTTCAATTTAATATAAAACATACTGTAAAAGTTAAAAATTTAAAACCAACTGTATCATTACGAAAAATCGATTTCGACCTATAAAGGTCATCATCAGTTTCAAATTATTCAAATCATTCTATTTGAATAAAAAACTGATGATGACCTTTTAGGTCGAAATCGATTTTTCGTAACGATGCAGTTGGTTTAAAATTTTAACTTTTACAGTATTTTCTATATTAAATTGAAATTTAACTAATTTTATTAATAAATTCATGCATCGCATTTAGAATTAAAGTAGTTTGTAATGCATTAATAGTGATATTGAATAATATGGTACGTTCAATTGTTAATATCAGAATAAAGAGATAATTTTCTTTCAGATTTTCATCATAAATCTATATTAAATATTAAGCATGTCAGTGATACAGAAAAAAAAGTGGATTTTCAAGCTTTTTCTAGCAACAATGATTGATGAAGATTCTTTTCATGAATATTGATTGAACTTTAAGAAAATCTTGGTGTTGAAGTTGTTTATGACTGCATGTCTATAACAAAATTCCGGTGCCCTTTATTGCATGCTTTTTCTGTGTTAGCACAAATGGCAATGAACAAGTTGTTACGGTTGCCTAGCACTTATCTCTGCGAGGCAGGGTTTTGTCTCCTGGTTCAGCTGAAGACAAAGAATATATGCAGACTTTAAGTTGAGGACAACATGCTGCTCGCCATCACCAAATTAAAACCAAGACTCAAAGAATCGCATATTGCCAACAATCAAGAACACATGGCACACATCGCACATGTATAAAATAATAAACTATGCGAAAAAATTAACTTTATAAGCTATAATGGTGTTCCATTGAGTATTTTAGTTTTTATACTCCATCATCATTTTTTTTCTATCAACCTAGTAACAATGCAGCTGCGAGAAGAAGATTGTCATTACATTGAACTTTTTTTTCACTAATCTAGTAAATGTTTCTTTACCAGTTTTGATTTACTTACAATTTTTTTGATTATGAGACTTTGTTTTGAAAAGTGGCATTTAGATTAACAAAATTTTGGTATAGGGCGGGCATTAAATTGTTGAAACTTCAAGGACTTGGGGTGTAAAGTAAGTTGTTTTTAACAAATATGTTCCTTTTGTTAAAATTTTCTAAATCTTACTTTTTAAAGTGAATTTAGTTTCGCTAGATTTTTAATTTCATAAAACATTAATATACGCTGTATCCAGTAGCTTATTAGTGGGGAACCATTGTGCCATGCCCTCCTCGCCTTGGAGATTACTAGAACGAGAAATCAAAGACGAAATTCAAAGTGAAGAACTTTTTCTTTCGTTAGCTACCACTTAAATTTTTTTTCCACTAAGTACACTTAATTGCAGTTGTATGCCAAACCCCTTTCAAAAATCTTTGGTATGTTATTGGCCATATCTATCATATTTGGAAAAAGTATTGATTTTATGTTCATAAATGATATTTCTACATGCAATTTAGAACTCTTAATTTTGGTCTGTAAAATATGATTTACTTTTTATATGTTGCTGGGATTTTATGTTGTTAGACGGAAAAATAATTTTAGATGCTGCTGATTATTCAATAGATAATTATGGAAAAATTACTTAGAGATAAAATTTAGTTTGCTTAAACGTTTTTAAAACGTAATATTTTAGTTTTACAACTACAGTAAACGATATTATTAGTAGGGCAAGTTTTTGTTGCAAAAATATTTTGAGAAATTTGCATTTATTTTTAACAAAAGTTGCAAAAAAAGTTGCATTTATGTATTATGAAAAAACTTGCATTTATAACTGATCTATTTCGTAGACTGCTATCTTGACAGATATCAAGGTTATCGTTTCTTTCTTGAAAAATAACTAATGTACTTCTATAAGGACACAGTTTAACTAACTAAGCTATCTTAACAAAACTTGGTCAAAATCTGTCATATAGGTCTTTGCTATTGCAGATCAAAGAGATAGACCTATATTGAAATAGTTTTATAGCATGTTTTTTAAATCACATTTTAACATTTTGCGCAATAATTGAGAAAAGTTGCATTAAAAAAAAAGAAAAAAGTTGCAAAAAGTTGCGATATAAAATTTCTGGAAACAGTGTAAAACATCATACTGCATAAATTCTGAATGTTTAGAAAGTTGTCGGAAGCTGTAAAAAAATGTTGCAAAAGTTGCAAAAACTTGCTCTAACTATTAGAAATAGCGATAACTTTGTTAGCAACAGTGCGGAAAATGTGACATATCTGGCCGTATCTTAGGTAGGTCACGCTATATCTTACCGAAATATTTTTGTTTAAAAAAAACAAAAAAGTATTCACATTATTTCTGCACAAATAAAATATATGATCATTTATTTCTACTACTGTTTGTAATTTACGCTGTGTTTACAACTTGTAATCAACTTTTAAATAAATTATAGAGCAGTGGAAAATTAAATATAACATTAAATTGTGAGATAACAATAAAATGGAGTTGCTATTATTAAGTCAAAGAAACTGATAGAAAATTCTATTTTTTTAAGTATTTGACAGAAAGTGCTTAAATTTAAAACTGTTAACAATGTACAATAAAGCTAATCAGTTTATTTAACTTTATAAATTTAAGGCTAAACCTTATTGGTTTTTGAAAAGAAAATAATTACTTAATATAATCAATTAATTTTAGAAGCTTTTTGATGATTACCATTTATTGTAGTAGAAGAAATACTTGATTGTACGTATAATTTTCAGTTAATTATTCGCTATATCAGCTCACAATTGTTTTTCGTTACAATTTAAAAACATAAAATTGTATTTTTCTTAAATATTTAAATAAAAAAATTAAAATCAAAAACAGCTTAAATACAACAAGTCTGAACAAACAAAAACAAAATAAAGAAAATTTTTACAAATGTATTTTACAAGAACTTGCAAAGAGCTTACGAACAACAGCACAAAACTTTAAGACTTTCAAAATATAAAGTTGTTTTTCTCAACTATTTACACAATACTATAGAAATCGAAAACGTTTTAAATACAGAAAGTAGCAATTTTTTTATTTAAAATTTCTATTTATCCTCCTGACTCGCTGGAAAACATCGGAGGCGCTATATTTACGGCAACCGTCTAGTGTAGAGATTTGCAACTTGCGGCCTACTTGATGTTTTTATGCGGCCCACTGCTTACTCAAATTTTTTAGTTATATTTTGATATCTGTATCGCAGGTTTCTTAAAAATGTGTTGGCAAGCTTACTTTTTCCACCAAAATTGTGAAACTAGAGTAAGATTTACAGTGAAGATCTTTTTTTAGAGATCATTACGAGTTTGAGACAAAAATCGGGAAACCAGAGTCCAATTTGAAGTGAAGATTTTTTCTTTAGAGATTACTACGTTTTTAAGACAAATATCGAAAAACCAGAGTCAGATTCAAAGTGAAAACCGGGGATGCGGACTCGGACTTGGGACTTGGGACCCGTCAATTTGGTGCAATACAGCTGGACTCAAACTTAGCTCGGACTCGAAAAAAAGTAGCAATTCTGCCGAATCCAACGTCTAGATTTCATGCAGTATCGACGATTTGAAGGTTTTGCCGATTAGTGTTATCAATACTTATTGAAAAAAAAGCTAAATCTTTAATAAAAAATGAAAGAGAAGTTAAAATATATTTTTCTTTATATTATCCCTCTTCACTGATTTAATTTTTTTAACTGTTTCTTGCTACGCTGCGCTCAAGTTTGTCGCTTTTTTGTAATGCCGCCGGAAAACCATTTGTCAAGGGGGGTTTAAAAAAGTACCTTATATTTTAAAAAAGCACGTTTTTTAAAAAATGTTTTACAGAGTTGCCATTTCGTATTCCACCGTTTTCAGCGCAAACATCTAGTAATTGCTAAAAAAATCTTCATTTTTAATCAGTGGGCAAAATTTCCATTTTCGTCCCAAATTTTAGGTAAAGATTAAAAAAAAAGAAAAAAAGAAAAGGTCATCACTAGGGCAAATTTTTATTGACCTAAAAACTCAAAAAAATTGACTTAAAAAATTAAAAAATTTGACTTTATGTACTTAATAAAAATTTGGCTATACAGATTAATGTTTTCTTGAGTTTTGTATTAAAACAAACACTGAATCAGATAGAAAGCACAAAAATTTTCAAAATACAGCAGCTGACCTACAATCATTCATCACATGCAAGCATTAAAATGTAAAATCAAGTAGTACTTTATATTTTCAATTAGAAAGTTTCTGTCCTTGTCCAAGAGTTTTTGCAGCATAGAAAAGCTTCTTTGCATAGAAGCGCTTGTGGGCTGATAATATTGAATTAAACTGTAAACAGTTGGAGAAATATCTGATTTTTCCAAACTCATTATTTTAGAAATGTTATTGTTCTTTATTTTTTTTTGATGTAACGGCTAATGCTGCAAGTATCTTCTCCAAAGTCAAGTTCTTGAATTGCCCGCACTTTTTATAGTGTATCTTGCACTTTCCATCATTTCTATGAGCTTAACCAAGCATTCATTTGGATAGTGCCAATTGCATAGCACCAACTGGTCTTCAATTTTGAGAAGTTGTGTAGCTAGACCAGGTATTTCTAAACTACTTTTTGCTTGCGTAATTAATACAACAGATTCTTTAAAACTTTCCTCAATTGCTTTTACTTCTGGTAAAGGCAGCATTCAACCAGTTTCCCTATTTCGTAACGACAGGCTGAGGTGGGTAACCAATAGCAGTAAACTGTGGTTGTCTACCCAATACTTCGGTATCTGCACACCAGTAGGTTCTGCTCCTCTGTTCTTGGCTGGCTTCTTCGATGAAAGCCAAGGGACAATTCTTAGTATTAGACAGAGATGCGGATGCGACACTCGGACTCAGACTCGTTATTTTATCCCGGATTCAAACTCAGAATTCTGAATCCCTTCAAAATTTTGACGAGCCACATCCCTGGAGAAGACTTTTTTTAGAAATCACTATGTTTTTGAGACGAAAATTGAGAAGATAGATTCAAATTCAAAGTAAAGATCTTTTTGCGGCCCGCCGACTATAACAAGATTTTTATAATTTGGCCCATTATGAAAAAAGGTTGGACATCGCTGGTCTAGTGATTACACAGAACTGCTATCGTATATTTATATTTCCCCACAATTTTCATGACCTGCAATTAGAGAGGCAAATAAAATAAAATCAGTTTTATTGCAATCGATAGTAGAACAGAGAATAGATGAAGTGTTATAACAAGTTGATATATTACAAGAAATAAGAGGATTAAAATTACATTGTGATACGTTATTGAACCTGTTGATTGTGACATCACACTGACCACAATTTACAATTTTTTGAACTTGATAATTTTCATCGCTGCCATCTGAACATTGTTCGATTTCATCATTTTGTTGCTTGATTGAAATGCATCCATTGAAGTCCTTGAACAAGATGTTCTTTATCTTGCAATCAACAGGATTGTTTTTGTAACACTGACATTGAAATTCAGTTTTATTGCAAGTACAATATAACTCATTTGATTCGTCAGTGCAATGATAATACGAATCGCATTTATCTGTAAAATAAAGAATATTTATCAAAATGTGTTAAATCAAAAAAATAGTTTACCCGGCTTTAAAATGTGTTTTATTTAAATTTGTAGAGAAACTTACTTTTATATTTAAAGTTTTTAATTTTATATACGTATATTTTAAATGCCATAAATTTGAAAAAAAATAAAAGTGTAATTTTTATGAAATATGGCGAAACAGTTTATGACTACAGCTCAAAACCATTAAATTTTTGTCCTGCGAGAAAAAATAAGCTTATATTTTCATTTTACTAAAACCTTTGTCCTATTTGGATTCATGTCAAAAATACTTTTTATTTTTTTTAGGCTATGTCTTAACAAGTTCTCAATGAAACTGGTTTTTTTAATGAAACACTTTGAATTAAACAATTTATTTATAGCAGTGACACAGACTTTTCTATGATAAGTACGTAGATTTTTCTATTTTTTGATGGGAACATTAATTTTTTCTAATTTTTAAAAGAAATATGTAATTTGTCTTCACTTGATTATTTAAAATTTGAAGCATTTTTTAGTTTCCACTAAACATTTAAACAAGATTAACCATTTCAACAAGCGGTTTCAAGGTTTTTGCTAGTTCCTTCATCAAACTGATGGCGTAATTTGATTTGGCGACGCGGAAGTTTCATTGTTTAAATTTGAAGAGCTATTGACTACTCAAAGTATAATTTAGAAACTTACCAAAGTTTGACAATTTGCAAATAAAATAACAACAAAAATTATTCTTTCAAATATAAGCAGAGAAAAATCAAATATTTAGCTTTAATTTCTTAATTTTAAAACGTCATTTATTGCTTTAATATGCGCTTTCAAACCAACTTAACTCTATTACGACTGGGGGTGGTAGTGAAAAGTGTCCACGATGTCAAAATACCGAGTGCTGCTTAACCTTCCTGGACCTGAAATGGGGTCAGAAATGACCCCAGAGTATGAAGTTTTGCAATAATTCCTAAACTACAAGTTAAATTTATGAGAAATTATCATTTCCTTCCTCAAATGATGTGTAAAACATGGACAAGAAGTACCAATGTGATACCTGTTTTATTTTACTGCTTATGACGTTTTCAAGTGTTTGGTGTCATTTATGAACCCATTTCAGGAGCATGTGTTGATGTGAAATATTGTCCTAAAAATTATTTATTGCTGAAATTTTTAATTTTTGTAAATTTTTTCAGATAATAACACCCCAATTATGTCTTGTAAATCTCTATGTGATAAACAAATAAGCAAAGTTTTAGATAGTTTAGCCAATTTGGAGGTTGATAGTGAAAGAACTTATTTGTGATGAAGATTCAGAAGAAGAAGACAATATCTTGCTTAATGAAGCTGATTCTTCCTCTTCTAGTTATAAAGAAGACTCAGACGAATATGATGATAAGGATTACATAACCTCAAGAGATGGGACGAAATTGTGGAAAACTTTCCCCTTCGCTCATCGAAGAACTTTGAGACGAAATACTCTACAAGTGGCACCTGGACTTACAGCCATCAGTTAAAACATAGACACGTGAAAAAAGCGCATATCAGCTACTTTTTGATGATAGCATCTTCAGTGTGATATAATAGATTGTTCTAAAAAGAAGGCAGCACAACTTGGTCATCCTGAATGGAAATTAAAGAGAGAATTACTGAATGCTTTTATTGGAATCCTAATTTTATTCTGCACAACAAGAGGAAGAAAGGAATCAATCAAATGTGTTTGAAGTGATGACGGTGCATTTTGCCGACCAATTTTCATGGCCATAATGGGATGCAATGCTTTCCAAAATATATTGAGTTTCATTAGAACAGATAATCATGAAAATTGTCAGGAACACAGTACTACCCCAGACTGTTGCACTGCCTGAATCAGGTGCTGGCAGTGGTGTTATTAAGCCAGCATCGAGTTTCGTCATCCAAAACCGTCAGACCTTGTGCTCCATGTGGTGCCCGATGTATAGGGCACGCTGTTAGTACATGGTCTGCGGTTTGCTCAGAGGTGCCACACTCGCAATTCGGTGAAGGAGCGAGACCCCATTTGTGCATGGACGAATGGAATCGCCCAGCACAAGTCCGCAGGCGGTTCAGCTTAATCCAAGCTGCTCATGGTAAGCCCATCCCAACAGGCCTGGCACCGGTCTCGGACACAAAAGCACGGAGCCTGGAAGCATTTTTACAATACTCCGTTTTCCATTTGTGATTTGTCAATTCAGAAGCGCGAAATGCCAAGTCTGGCAAGGTTGTCCAAAAGATTCCGCGCAACTGGCATAAACGGGCGTCTGGATCTTAGTCTCACTTGACGAGTATCTGAGGACCTACTTAAAAGACCATACAAAACATGATCGGGGTCCATAGATCCATGGTAAGCCAAGGAGACTGGGAGAATGTCGCTCCCAGTCGGCCAAGCTCAGCTGGCTGGATTCCTGAGAGTACAGGTAGGTGGTCCGTTGGAGTGGGATGCAGGCATCCAGTAACTATGCGCAAGGCTGGGTTTCGACGCGGGAAGTCAACCGTAGATCAAGTTCTTCTGCTAACCCAGAACAACCAGGATTCTTTCGAGGCTAAAAAGAATGCCGGTGCCGTATTTATCGATCTTACAGCTACTTATGACACTGTCTGGCACCGTGGCCTTACCTGCAAGCTGCTGAGACTTCTTCCGGATAAGCAGATGGTCAAAATGATCATGGAGCTTGTCCGAAATCGAAGTTTCACCTTTACCACCGGTGACAGCAAGCAAAGTAGGCTACGCCGTCTTAAAAACGGCGTTCCTCAGGGATCGGTCTTGGCTCCCCTCCTATTTAACATCTATACGTACGATCTTCCTTCCACGATTTCCAGAAAGTTTGCTTATGCTGATGATTTAGCATTGTTACATTCTTCTGGAAACTGAAAGGACTTGGAGGGGACTTTAAGCCAAGACATGTCCACACTGTCAGCGTATCTCCAGACTTGGAGGCTGAAGCTCAGTCACACTAAGACGGTGACGGCAGCCTTTCACTTAAAAGGCTAATAATCTAAGAAGAAGAGTAAGTTTGAAACTTGACTATTTTTGTTATATAGTTATTTTCGTAAATTTCTTAAACTGGAATAAGATTGGCTTTATTTGAGTAAACTTTTAATTGTTGTTGAATTAGTAAAATTGTTTAGCTTTTATTTATTGAATTGTTAATACTGACTGATATGTCTGAATCGGAAAGTGTCAATATACCTAGTTACAGCAAGAGTGATAACATTGAAGCAAATGCGCATAAATTTAAGAGAGAAGTTGTTTTATTTGGAGCACAAATAACAGCTCTCCAAAAAGAACCGATTAAACATGATTTTCCCAATAATGAAAACTTGTGTGAATTGCAGCTTCACAAATTAAAGTGTGAGCAGTTGATGGAAGAAAGATACACACTGCACTTAAAATGTTTGGAAGACCCTGATTGCACAAGTACCATAGAAGGCAGAGTTGAAAAATATAAGGAAAGGCTAGATAAAATTTTAGATTTATGTACAAAATTAATTAATCAGTGTAATCTAAATTCTTGTAACACTAAAATGATAGATAAAAATGAAAAAATATTATACTTGAAAAAGCACCAAGAATCACCAGGTGAAGCTAGTTCATCATCACATGATGTCCAGGTGGAAAAGGATGATATGTTTTCTCAGGGACATAGGGTTAAAATTACAGCTGTCCCAATTAAGGAATATGCTTACAAAATCAGATAATACAATAAAAAAGAAAGAAATTAATGAAGTGTCAAATACTATTCACTTTGTTCTCAAGCTATTTCTTTTCAACCACCCCAAACATTTCATCATTCGCATTTATCAAATGTGTTCTACAAACCTAATGTCGAAGGGTTTTCAACTTGTGAACAATTTTCAGCACCTCGACTTACTATAGAACCTTTGAAGATGATGTTTTAAAATGTATAAATTTTAAGAGACAACTTAAGAGGTTTATAGAGGACGTTTATCCTGCATATGAAGACAGAATGACCTTTTTGGAAAGTCTGTGTGTGGGTGAAGCACATGAGGTTATTACTGATCTTAGCTGCTTAGAAAATTGTGCTGAAGCATATACCTTATCCTGGCAATGACTTGAAAAAAGATTTGGAAACCCAAAAAAATAAATGGCAGTGGCCAAAAAGGATTTGCTGGACGGTCTACCAGTTAAGGATTGAGATGCCAAGGGACTGCGTACTTTATGTGATAAAATGTATAGGTGTGAGTCAATTTTTTGAGGATGGGGCAAGGAAACTCTTCTTAACAATGATGATCTATTGCAGAAACTTTTTTGTCGAGTTCCTTATAAGTTGCGCACGGAGTTTGTGGCCATCGAGAACAAGGGACCAGAGTATGGTCTTCCTTTCTGTGTTGGTGACACACTTTCTAAACTTAAATATAGTCGCGACACATTTTAAACATAATTTAAACACATTTTGGTAAACACAAATAACTTTTTCTTCAGATACAAATAAAATCATTCTGCAGAAAAATCTCAACTTAAAACTTTAACGAGATACATGAGCTTAATGGGATGAACAAAGTGTTTTAATATTTGGTTGAATGTAAGACAAAGACAATCGCATTTCGTCATCAAGCATTTTTAAGCTTCCACGTTTCATTGAATTTATATTAGTCATTGTTGAAAAGGACTTTTCAAAATTGTATGTTGTCCAAAATTGTAGAAAAATTTTTAAGGCTTTATTGCCTATGTTCAAATGAATTCTTGAAACGCAAACCCAAAATCTATCCATATCACTCTCTTTATACATCATGAACAAACTTCGATCATTTTTAATTTCAGCTAATTCTTCTTCTTCAACAAGAGAAAGGTTTCTTGTGTCAGTTGAAATAAATAGATTTTTGATCCAATCATAGTCTTGAATTTCGAGATTGGGAAAGTAATTATTAATTTTATTCTGAAGTAATATCAATGGTCAATAATTCGAAAGCTAATATAATTTTTTAATTCGCATTCTGCAGTTTTGGGAAAACTTTCAAAATTACTTTCCTTCACTTTTCTTATCCAAATTGTTATCTTGTCTCTTATAGCACAAATTTTATCTACTGACGTAAGAACATTTTCTCGTTTTCCTTGCATACTGGTATTTAGTTTATTTAAATGCTCAAAAATATCTGCAAGATATGCCAATTTCGTGCACCAAATTTTGTTTTGAATTAGATCACAGAATTCATTGTGCATATTTTCCCTAAAAAGTTGAAGCATCATTTCTCTCAATTTGTATACGCGACAAAGTACTCTTCCTCTGGAGAGCCATCGAACCTCTGTGGGTAGTAAAATATTTTTTAATTTTTCTCCCATTTCTTCACAAATTTTTGGAAGTAAACGTGATTGAAGAGACCTACGTTTAATGTAATTAACTAGTTGAGCCACTTGATCCATAGCTTCTTTCAATTCATTTCCAATGGTTTTAGAAACTATATTTTTGCCATGTAAAAAGCAGTGTGTGAATATAATCTTTTCATTTTCTTTCTTTGCCAGAGCGGTAAAACCTTTTTTTGAACAAACCATTGAGGGTGCGCCATCTGTACATATTCCTACACAACTGGTCCATAGCAGATTATTTTCTTTCATAAACCCATTTACAATTTTAAATATGTCTTCACCTGTTGTTCTCATTAGCATTTCTTGACAACACAAAAATTGTTCAATAATTTTCTCGTTATGAATGAAACGTATAAAAACCAATAATTGTGATAATCCGCTTATGTCCGTTGATTCGTCTAACTGCAGTGCAAACATCACATTTTTATCTTTAAAAATAATCTTTATTTGTTGCTTGATATCTTTAAACATGTGTTGAATACGCCTTCCAATCGTGTTATCCGCCAAAGGAATTTTTTTGACTTCTTTTTCCAATTCAGGACCAAACATTGTTTGAATGATAGCACAGCAAGACTGCAATACTGTTGTTTCCGCAGTAGTATGTGGCTCCTTATTTTTGGCAATTATTCGCGCAATCAAGTAACTGGATTCTTGAGCTTTTTCTAATGTCTTCATTCTCTTTGTGAATGTTGTAGACTGCTTTTTTAGAGATTTTGAAAGCTGAATAAAGTATTCCACTGGTTATTCTGACAAATGACCGTGTTTTGAGGTAAAATGACGTTTAAGTTTATTTGATACCATACTTTCATTTGAAAGTTTATCCCCACAAACTAAACACAGAGGACAAGGATTGTTTTCATTACCAGATAATGTAAAGCCTAGTTTCATATAATCTTCACTATATAAACGAGGCTTGCAAACTTTTCTTTTACATGTCTTATGCACTTTATTTTGTATTTTGTTAACGTCACTTTCAACGGTTTTTTTTTATTAATTAGAAATTTATCCATTCTAAGAGCTGAAGTTAAGTTATTAAAATGTTAAAATTATTAAAAATTAGTTATCAAAAATAAGTTATTAAAATAAGCTATTACAAATAATGAGTAAATAAATTATTATAAATAATAAATAATAACTAAATACCAAGAGTTGTGTAGCCTATTAAAGTTTAATCAAATTCTTCGGAGTTTTAATAAGCTAGTAATTATTTTACCAAACTCATTCTTAAATAACAATAGATAGCTAAAAAACTGATATGATGTTAAGGCTAAAAAGTTGAAAAAGGTGGTCATTATTATTAGTAGGAAAAGAAAAGCATTATTGGATAGCAAACGAGTATTACGTCACAAACAAGTAATAATGACAAACTTTAAACGAGTTTAATCAGACTAGCAATGGAATTGTTTCCATGCGTATGTAAGCCTAAAACGCATGAAAATTTAATAATTGTGAGATTACGGTTTTTAAGGCGATGGCAGTCAAAAATGATACTAATTAGGAACTGAAAATAGCTGGTGTCAAATATTATTTCAAGTCTTGCGACACACCATCAGACCATAAGCGACACACTAGTGTGTCGCGACACACAGTTTGGAAAGCTCTGGATTAGAGCAATACGGCAGGCGCGAAAACTTGAGTATTCATGGAATCCCTGAAAGCAAGAACAATCAAGATGACGGAGAAGAAATCACTAAACGTTGATCTACAACCTTGTGAAATTCAAAGAGCTCACCGACTGGGCAAAAAAACCACCAATAACATTTCAAAACCAAGACCAATTATTGTACGATTCATCTCTCACAAAAAGCGAAATAAGATTTTATTCGCAAAATCAAACCTTAAAAAAACGCAAGAATTTTCACAAGTATTCATTACGGAGGATCTAACCCCTCTGCGCTCAAAGCTGTTGCAATACATAAAAAAAGAATGTCAAAATGATTTTGTTCTTGGTCACACTTTTAATGGTAACATCAGGATGAAGAGATCGGCCAAAAAGCAAGGTTTAATTGAGGAAGGCGAAAAAGATCAAGGCACTGGCGTGTGGTTGACTGTGAGCTCTCCGGACGACCTGTTTAATTATGACGTTGACATTAACTTTAAAACACTTAACTACAAGCCATTATTATTTAATTGTGATTCCTTAAATCAAGATTGTTCTACTAATAATGCTGAATAATTACAATTTAAGGTACTTGTTTCTACATTTACTTTTTTCTCCTAAATTAAACAGTTTCTAAGTAGCATAATTGCTTGCTACATGTATATACTGAGTTGAATTTTTTTTTTATTATTATTAGAATGGCATCCAAAACTAGAATTCATAAATTAGATGATGGAAATAACAAGGAGTTAAATGAATTCCTTGAGCCGAATAATGCAGCCACCCTGCGAATAAGTGATCATTCTCCTGAAAAAGCGTACGACTACTTTTTAAACTTTTTCAATATAAAAGCATGTGATTATTTTGATTTAAACTCAAAACGACCTACTTTTGATCCCAATCGTTCCATGGTGCTTTTACATATAAATATTCGCTCATTGCATAAAAATTTTGATAATCTTTATGATTTTTTAGTTGAATTAAATTTTTTACCTGACGTAATATGTTTAACTGAAACACAAATTAAACTACACCCCCTATTAAACATTTCACTTCCTAATTATACTTTTTTTCATACTGATTCTACATCTAACGCTGGCGGTGTGGGAATTTACGTTTTAAATAAGTTTCAAGTAAAGAAATCTATCACTCAATATAATTTTCAAAATCTGAATGTTTATGGTTAGATATTTCTGAAAACAACTTCAAAATTGAGCTTACTGTGGGTGCAGTTTATCGTCATCCAGGCCAAACTAAGTAATTGAATTTATTGATGAATTTACAAATTCCTTATCAGACCTCTCTCAAAACAAAAAAGTTTATTATATTCTAGGAGATTTCAATATTAATTTAAATAGAGATAACCGTATGAATAGTGCTAACTTATATATTAATTCAATTTTAAGTCATGGTGCTATACCCCTCATCACTAAGCCAACAAGAATATCTAATAATTCATCAACCATAATCGATCATATTATAAGTAATGATTCAAAGCATGAATTGCAATCTTTTATAGTTAAATCTGACTTGACTGACCACTACCCAATTTTTTGTGTTATTAATAAAAATTCCACTAACAATAAAAAAAATATAGAGAAATTGTTTTATCGTGATAAAACAAAGTTTTGTACAGAATCGTTTTGTAAAGACCTTCAAACTGATTTAGACAATTATTTTAGTCATCGATCAACCCTGTCTAATGAAAATTTTAATGAACTATTTAATAGTTTTGTCCACATTATATCACATTCTATTGACACCCATGCGCCTTTGAGGCCAATATCAAGAAGAATGAAAAAACTCTTACAAAAACCCTGGATTACCAAAGGCTTATTAACTTCAATTAAGAAAAAGAGACGGATGTTTAAATCTCATTTTTTAAGTGGTGAAGAAAAAAAATCATTTTATAAAGTTTACTCTAATAAATTAACTAAACTAAAAACTTTGTCTAAAAAATTATATTATACTTCTAAATTTGATAAATGCCAGAAGGATGCTCGTAAAGTATGGAATGTAATTCGTTCTACGCTTCCGAACTCTAAACCAATTAAAGATACTCCTGACTCATTAGTAACTGACCGTGGCACAACCTTAGATTATCAAAATATAGTTGATGAATTTAATAAATTTTTTTGCTCAATTGGCTCAAATTTAGCAAATAATATTTCAAATACGTCCTTTAAGTCTTTTTCTACCTATCTAACTAAACGAGTTTCTTCTTCTATCTATCTGAACATACCCAACCACACAGAAATCTTTAACGCTATTTATTCTCTAAAAAATAATAAAGCACTTGGCCATGACGACATTCCAACTTTTTTTCTTCGAATCGCTTCTTCAGTTATTATTCCGTATCTTCAAGTTTTTATTGAGTTTTGTTTCACAAAAGGCGCTTTTCCCAAAAATTGTACAATTGCAAGAATAGTTCCAATTTTTAAAAAAGAAGAACGTGATAAACCTACAAATTATTGCCCTATTTCTATTCTTACTTATTTCTCAAAAATCTTTGAAGGACTTTTATACAAACGTATAAATAATTTTTTAAATAAACATAATGTAATTATAAATTCTCAATATGGATTTCAAAATAAAGTCTCAACCAATCATGCTTTTGTTGATGTTATCACACACTCCTATGACAATATAGATTCTAATCAATACACTGGTTTAGTTTTTCTTGACCTTACAAAAGCTTTTGATACAGTAAACCATGACATTCTCCTTCTCAAACTTGATCATTATGGCATACGCGGCTCAACAAATCAACTAATTAAATCGTTTTTATCTCGCAAACAATTCGTTTCCATTAAGGGTGCTAAATCTAAGCTGTTACAAAATAATTATGGTGTTCCTCAGGGTTCGATTCTTGGTCCTCTTTTATTTCTCTTGTATGTTAATGATATGCCCAAGCGGTTAACTGTATGCCAATACTCTTTGCTGATGATACATGCTTAATTTTTACGGCCCTTAACCTTGCTTCACTTACTACAATTATGAATAAAGAACTTCAAAATTTATCAATTCGGTTTGATTCTAATAAACTTATAGTTACTCCCTCTAGATCCAACTTCCTAATCATACCTTCCAAACTAAATAAACCTTTCCCACAAACTAATGTTTTTTTAAATAATATTTCTATTCCACAATGCATGAATATTAAATGCTTAGGTTTAACTATTGATATGAATTTAAATTTTGATTTCCACATTTCAAATATAGCATATAAAATATCAAGAACGGTTGGAATTATCTCTAAAATTAGACACTATCTACCAGAAACAGCACTATTAAAAATCTATTACGCTCTGATACATTCCCATTTATTATATGGCCTTATTATCTGGGGATCTACCTTCCCGACGTATCTTCAAAAATTGATAACTCTTCAAAATAAAGCCGTTAAATTTATATGTGCAGATAAATTTTGTGATAATTTCTCACCTTATTACAAACGCCTTAAGATTCTAAAACTTAAAGATCTTTATAAACTAGAAGTTGGTAAATTTATTCATTCCAATTTTAAAAAAATGCTACCCAAAAATTTGTCTAATTATTTTATTTTAACCAGCCAGATCTCGGAAAAAAACACTAGATTCAATGAAAAATCAAAAAAACTTTGCATATTCCCTTTTGTAAAACTTTACGATTACAAAGATGTATAAAATATCAAGGAGTTAAGATATGGAACGAAATTCCCATTCTAATTCAAAATGCTTCTTACCATGTTTTCAAATATGAATTAAAAAAATACTTATTGAAACCTTATATTTAAAATAAAAAAAACCTTATTTAAAATGAAAAACGCTCTTCTCTGCAACAGTTAAATTTTACAAGTTGTTGTATCTGTAGTTTTGCTCTCAAGGGTGGCTGCTGACTAGAAGACCAAAAGGTCAAACGCAGTCTCCCTGCGGCTAAAAAAAAAATTTATTATTTTATTTTTTTTTATTTTTTTTTATTTGATTTTAGTGTTTGAATTCGTTATGTGTTTTTATTTTTTTCACCGCAAATAAAAGTATGTTGATTGATTGATTGATATAAGATTTGCAAAATTGAAAACTATTTCAATTTAAAATCTAACACACCTGCGCTTTTGTTATCAAATGTCGTTCATCGCTTTTCGTGCCCGTGTGACGCGGTTCTGATTTACATCAGTAAGTCAACACGTCATGCGGTAACAAGAGCAAAGGAACACTTTAAATTTAGGCTCTTCGGGCAAAAGCAAAATAAAAGATCATATTATTGAATGCAATTTGTGTAATAAAAAAGATATGTATAGCTTAATACATCGTTTTAGTGTTATAAAAAAATTTTCATCAGATTACGACTGTAAAATTCACGAAGCGTTACTAATTAAAAAACATCAACCTAAATTAAATAAATAACTATATGAAAATGGCTCGTTTTTCTTGCTACAACTATTCTAATTTAGTCATGTGATTTGTATTATATTTTTTCTCTTTTTTCTCTTTTTTCCTCTGTGAATTCTGACGTTATTTTGTGTAATTGTCATTGCCTTTAAATTGAATTAGTAATAACAGTGACAGCATAAACTTGAGAAAATTGTTGTTTTTTTATATATTTTAATTGATTGTATTTATCGTTTATGGTAAAAAAAAGTTTTAGATGATTTTGAACAATGCTTTGATAAGGACTGATGATAGTCGAAAAACGTTTAGCTTTTTAATAAAAAATTTTACAAATAAAATAAAATGTTGGATTTTGCTTGCTATAATTTTTAAATGGATTTTAAAAATTACCTCTCTTCCTAAATTATAAGACTGAAAAGTTTTGTGCATTTCTGAGTTAAGCAATTAGTTTAAAACAATTTTGCTGTTGCTGTTGAAATTTCTTTTTGCGAAATTTTTTTCTTACGACGTAACAATGTTCTAAAGTTTTAAGTTTTGCTTTTAAATTCTGTATTATTTTGTTTATTTTGACAGTAAGTGAAGTTATTAAGAGATTGGCTCTATTCTTCTTATTAAACTTATAATACCACGTTGCAGTTATTTTATGAGTTTTTCTGTAGCTAAAGTTAAAGAAGCTACTTTAACTAAACTAACCAGGGTTTTCAATGGTTGTATTTGACCCTGGCCTTCACAAATCAGGCCAATATGAGAACTTACATTTAGGACTAAAATGTTTTTCATTTCTGATAATTTTTCCGTTTTCGAAAAACATAGATCTTGAACTACTAACATAACTAGAGCCAAACCAATCCTATCTGCTGCAATTAGAAGCGCCAGAATATTTTTTCGGGAAGAAACAAAATTTAAAAAAGAAAACTTTTTGAGTTAAATAGGTTATGTGGAAATTAGTTTGCATTTTTGTTATGTGCTTGTAATGATCAACACACCGCGCTCAAGCGTTTAAAGCATAACTCTTAGTTTAAATTCAGTTGTCTTTCTTTGCTTTGTTTGAATTCAGTTTGCTTCATTTGATATTTGTTTATACTAGTCCTTATTTTCAGACTCGAGTTTTTAAAGTTTAATCAAAGCCTCATTTCAGGCAAAAAATCAAAGTTTTATTACAATAGGCATTTCAAGAAACAAAAGTTTTAGCGTATTGAAGAAAAGTTTTGCTAGAAAATTTTGTAAAGATTAAAAAAAAGGGTTTCACTTTTAAAAGTTCGGCCGCAGTGTTTTATCCCTAGCTCGCAAATATTTATGATAAGCCAAAATAGCCCATAACTTAAAAAGTTGAACACTCCCGTCATAAGTGAAGAACCTTTATTTCTATTAGTCTTCATTTTGTATTAAATGATTTTCTATTTCAAACTTAATAGTTAAAACCTTTTTCGTTTTTATGGAGTTTTCTTGTAAAAAGTTTATCTAAAAACGCTAAAATTTGCCTTTGTTGAAAGTGTTTTTTTTTAAACTTTGCTCCCTTGCTAGATTTGTCGGCAGCGTGGTTGAGTGGTTAAAGCACCGGACTGATTATCAACATGGTCTTGGTTCAAAACCCATTTGTGCTATTCTGTTGTGTCCTTGGGAAAGACATTTTACGGCACTTTCCTCTGCCTGATGGTCTTGGCAAGCAGTTCTAAATTACTGTAATATCTCTACTAAATTACTAGCGGACAGCAATATCTTGGCATCTCCGGCATCAGGTCGGGGTAATTGCTTACCCTAAGTACAGCGCCTCCAAATAAAAAAAAAAGTAAATAAATTTGTGACTGTTATTTGCTCTGTGAAATTAAAAAAATTTGATGACCTCTCGTCCAAATCGAAATTTACAAACTTTGTTGTATTTAATTTTGGTTTTGGTAAGGGCAAATCTAATATAATGCTTCAGTTTTGCTATTTTTAAAGAAACTATCTGCCTTTTGTGTCCCACGTTTTAATAGTATAGCAGGGAAATACACTTAACCTCTCCAGCTTTTGGTGCTCCTGGCTAAAATCTAGTTAAACCTAAACTTGTCTTAAATATTTAACGTTTGTAATTTAATTTACCACAATAGATGTAAACAAAGTTAATCGAAAAAAAGTCAAAGTATTACATTAATGCTATTAAAGCGAAGTTTGCTTGGGGAGTTGCTTCACTAAGCCTTTTAAATTCAGCTTCGTCTTGATCACAGTACAGCAAATATAACTGGCTAGGCATATATCAAAGCAGTTTCCTATTTTTATTGGGGCAAGGGCAGAAAACGCTGATTCATAAAGGTACGCTAGGTCATTTCAAACAATGAACATAAAGAAAGTCTTTCTGCTGAATAATAAATATTTGTCGTAAAGAGTCAGCCAGAAACTGGTTAAGCTATTCTTAAATGTTAGCCTCATCGCGTTTGAAATTAATCGAGTTTGTCAGTTCCTATAATTCAGTAAGGTCAATTGTAATTCTCAGACTATATGTACACTAAAATATCAACGGCCTGTCGGCACCATGGTTGGGTGGAAAGAGCCCCGTGATTGTGATCCATAGGGTCGCGGTTCAAAACATACTCGCGCAATTTTTTTGTGTTTTTAGGAAAGACATTTTACCGCACTTTCCCTTGGTTGGTGGTCTTGTTAAGGATTTTTAAATTTCAATCATATTTTTTATAAAACTAGAAAACCAAAAATAAAAATTTCAATCAGAGAGCGATATCTAGGCATATTCTGAAGCAGGTCTGTTTAATTCCTTGGCCTATGTATAGCGCCTTCCACGCTTTTCTGCGAGTCAGTATGATAAATATAGAGATGAAATAAAATAAAAGTAAGATAAGACTTCAATGTGAAGAGAGTGCAAAAAATTTGCAGTAATCAGGACTAAAAAAAAGCAAAAACTGATCAAAGGTCTATTTGTGGACTTCAAAAAATACTTTGTGGTACTCCAATAACAAAAAATCCTGCGCTAGAGTTGCTTGTAAAAATGTTACATTAATTCTAGTTTTACTTGTTTATTTAACATATCTGTAGGCTTACCTAACCTTCAACAACACAACTCACACAACACCATTAAAATATGATTTAGAAAACTTAGTCAATTTTATCTGCTATATCTATTGCTCTGTCTTCTAATATCCTGTTTATAAAACAGTCTTGTAGCATTGCATCAATTAGGTAGCTAAATTTTTGCCGCACAAATAACTAATATTGTCTCACAAAATAAAACATTGGAAAAAGAACTATTCTGACAAATACTAAAAAATTTTAGTAACTGAAATGCATCAAGATTATTTTGATCTTGTTGTGAAAAAAGCGGTTAGTGATGTAAAACTTTATTTATTTAGTGGTTTGTTGTAGAAAATTTGAATATAGAAAGCAAAAATTATCTCTAAGTTTTTAAATGAGATTTTTCTTGCTGTACCATTTATCTCAGAAACGAAGCAAAGTTATGAACCAGTAACACAACTAAAAATTGTAAAAAAGTGGTTGTTTAAGATGTTAGAAAACCTAGAGCAATAAAATATAGTCTGTAAAATAATATAAAAAAAAAACAAAATTGAATGGTCAAATTGACCCTGGTTGTGTATGGTTTAAGTAAAAATTCACTAGTTATAAAAAGCATTGTAAAAATCATTTTGATGCTTTTAAATGTTTTCATTCGGTTAGTTATAATTACCTAAATCTGCTTTTACTAAGCCGTACAAATATTTTTATAGTTGACCAATTAAGTACATCGAATGCAAGTGCAAATCATCTATCTAAAATGTAATAAACAGAAATACATAAAATAAAAAAATGCAGTTAAAGAGCTGCATCATATTTACAATAGAGCTACTTTTAAGCATAGTTACAGTGCAATACCAATTCTTGTACTTCAATTTTTTATCGATTTGTGAAAGCAATAAAAATATTTTTACCATAAAATCATTAAAAAATTATTAGTTTTCAAAATACTTAAAAAAACTTTTGACATTATTATAATTCATAAATTAAGAGCAATTTTTAAAAGTATACTTTACAAGCAAAATTTTTCAAGGTATAAAATTTTTTTCAAAATATTTGTGGCAACTTGCAAATTCCAACAATCAAATTTTTGCAAAAATTATTATTGCTGTCAATAGTTGCAAATTGTTTAGTCCACGACCAGGTACCGGCCTTGGGCTTTTAATCCACCGCGTGGATCTCATCAAGGAGGCTTCCAAATCTTCCGCAAAGCGTTTCATTCTATTGATACTCAAGCCACACTCAACTAATTTGAATTGCTTACTTACGTTGCTGCGGTAAAGCGCGTGATCAATAGTCGACCAATCACAGCTGTTTCATCTTCTCCTGATGATCGGGTTGCCCTGACACCCAGCGCTGTCCTAATTGGGTCCCTTGTGATCACTGATTTATTACCAGAAAAGCTTCTGCAGGCTGATACTTATAATGTAAAAGCGTATGGAAAGATCCAATTCTTGACCAAAAGGTTTTGGTATTATTGGTCAAGATAATATTTTTCGCTTTTTTAAGAAAAGCAAAAGTGGTTTGTTACCGTGCCAACTTTAAGGTGAGCGATTTGGTCTTAATGATAGACGAAACTATTTCTTGGGAAAAGGGCCAAAGGCTATCGTAGTTGAAGTGTTGCCAGAAAATAAAGGTCTTGTACAGCGGGTATGCATGAGAACGGCTGACGGTTCTGTTCTGCGAAGAGACATTCGAAAACTCTGCTTATTGGAAGGAGAAACTCGTTAACGCCTTATGATTCGCACCAACGTATTTATTGTTAGTTGTTTTATTCTTAAAAAGTAGTTTGCCTTTAGTTGTTTCAGTGTCAATAGTATGTGTAAGAAAGTTATTGGATTTAAGTACTTTCCTCAATTAATCGCTGTTTTCTTATTTTAGTAAAAGGGTCATTTTTTGACAACCACTTTAGGGGTGAAAATGATGAAAATTGCAAATACCTTTTTTATTTTGATTATTATTTAGCGCCGCTAGTGTTTCTGCACCTGGTGATGACGTCATGTTATTTTTATTGCGTAATTCTTTATTGTTGTAAAGCACGCCTGCTGGAGAGCAGCTAGTTTTGTGTAAATTTTATTAGCAATGTCAGTCTGTCTGACTGTCACGTTATTAGCAATGTCACTCTGTCTGACCGTCTGGAATAAAATCAGCATTCTTACTAAAGTTTGCTAATTGCTTTTAATCAACACTATCGTTCTTTCAGCCACGTTAGTTTAAGATAGGGAACCAGTGAGAAACCTACACACAACTTAAAAAAAGTAACTGTAACTCTTCGACAAGTCGTAGCTTGTGTAAGTAAAATATAAGAAACACCACTTAAAAAGAAAGCTTTCAACAAGCATTGCGCAGACACGCGCACATTTATGTCTGTTTTGCTGACGAGAAAGTAATCCTGATAGAATTCGTCGGCTAAATTTGATATATCAAATCGTATTTATAGTTGGGCGTGTTTTAACGTTGTGAGGTAGGAAAAATTAGTTGTAATACTTTTCCTTGCTAACTTTTTCAATTTTTGGCATTTGCAAACAATTTTTGTACACTACCAATTAATCCAGTAGATAACTATTCATAAATTCTAGTAATAAAAGTGTTGATTTTCAGAAAAAAGATATTGAAAGTTTTTTAATAAAAATCCATTACACTTTTTAGCAAAACCAAATTGACGATTTTATTTAAATGGTCAAATCCCAATAAAATTCTTCAAAATTCAATGATCTCAACATTTAATGAAGAAATTAAAAACAAAAATCAACTGAATCATAATAACTAGACTAATGTTTTAAAGTGTTTTTTTTACCACGATTCTACAAAACAATGGCGTGTTTTTGAGGCAAAGCATAATAATGTAACGTTTTTACCAGCACATTCTAGAAATAGTAGACGAAAATTTAGAAAAAATTTATCAGACGCTTATCTTATTTAAAAACTGACTTTTCACAAATGCGTTATGTATATATTATACTGTGGTGAGTTAGTTTTGCCATACAAAAGTTAACAAAGCTGTTTATTATTGCAAAGATGAGTCTCATAAAATAATTTGCAGCAGAACAGAAATCACAGCGCAAGAAGCAGGGAATAAAATATTTTCAAATTGGTATGGTTCGGTCTGACCGTCTCTGGTAGTTTGTCCCAATCTGTTTAGTGCAAAGAGAGTCGTAGACTTAGACAAATCCGGGAAGGCTGGACATTATCAACAGATTTGAGCAAACTACCAGAGATAGTCAAACTGAGCCACACTAACTTGAAACATTTCTATTTCCGGCTTCTCGCGCTGTGATTACCGTTTTGCTGTAAATTTTTTTTTAAGACTCATTTTTGCAATAAAAGCCAACTTTGCTAACTTGTGTGTGCCAAAACAAACTCACCACAAACTATAAGTCAAACTATTTTTTAAATTTTCATTTCATCTCTATATCTATCCTCGGACTTGCAAGGAAGCGACAAAGGAGCTATACATAGAGCAAGCAATTACCCTGACCTGCTTTCGGAAATATTAAAATATAGCTGTCCGATTGTTTTTTTTTACTTTTAGATATGTGAATGAATTTTAGAAGAATGAAATGAAACAGAACTGCTTGCTAAACGGACAAGCAGAGAAACGTGGGATAAAGAGTTTTTCAAAGGACAAAACAGAATGGCGCAAGTAGGTTTTGAACCGAGACCATTTCGATCACAATCACGGCGCTCTTAATCATTCGACCATGTTGCCAAGTTAATGTAATTTATGCGTATTAAAAAACAACTAACAAAATGCTTTTAAGATTTATAAAAATCCCTTTAAATAACTAATTTTTTTTTAAATAAAAAAATTTTTTAAATAAGAGTAATTTACTTTAAAAGAAAAAAAGTTTTTTCAAAATACATTTTGTTAAAAGCTCAAATTCCAAAAATTCCATTTTACAGAAAAAAAGCTGCTTTTTAAATTTTTTGAAACAAGCTCAAATAAAGCGTCGAAACAACGCATTGTCAGTAATTAATGGTTCACTTATTATTTTTATTAACTTTGGGTTAATTTTTTATCAAAATAACTAAACTATTACAGTGATAAAAATCAAATTAAATAAGTGTTATGAAATGATATGAAGAAAACAAAAAAGTCAAAATATATTTAAAAATATAAAGTTTCATTTGCGTACATTTGTCCATTTAATATTCATTTTTTATAAGTAAAGTTTTTCAGATTTCGAAATGGATTTTTGGTTTACATTTACGCCATATTATAAAGTTGTTCACCCTAAAAATCATATTAGAACACTTCTGACACAATAAAATTCGATTTTTAACCACACTATCTTTTAGACCAGTAAAGTGTGACCAAAGTTTTCTCAAGAGGCCACACAGGTACACTCTCCTAGAAAATATTAAAAATATTTTTTATCTATAGAATGCTTTTCGTAGAAAAAGGTTAATTGAAACTTTTAAGTTGTCTACAATTATTAATTTGAGCCACAGTTTTATTTGATAAATTTTGATAGTTTACGATGAAAATTTCAAATAGAAATTTATTTTAAAATTCATGAAAAGGGGAAATGCTATGTCAAAAATAAATCTTTTATAAAATAATTAATACCAAATTAATACCAAAAAGTTTTATTCATTTTATGTGTCAATGAGTTAGTTTAAAATATTTTGCTGCTGACTTTTATAATTCTTTTTCTTTACCAATTTTCTTTAACACTTAGCACCATAACTAAATTCAATAATTTATTTTCGAACGTTTTCGGATTCTTAAACTCTTTTCAAGAAAACTTAAACTTAAAATAAAATTAACAATAACTTGTGAAATAACAATAATGGTTTGTAACAATCTCAAAGGAAGGATTATATGATGGACATTGTTGTGAATAGTTTGCTTCATTTTGTTAATTTTATTTTACATTTAAGTTTTCTTGAAAAGGACTTAAGAAGCCGACAACGTTCAAAAATAAATTTTATGAATTTATTTATGCTACTGAGTATCGCAAAAGTATGGCTGGAGAATTTTATTCCTTGCCGAATTCAATTTTTTTTCTATTTTTAAACACCACAAACTTTTAGCGTAATATCTAATTGAATTCCACAATGAAAGGCACTCGGTATAGTTTCAATCTAATTGAAACAGAGAGCACAAGTAAATGAATAAGCTGGGATGTACGATATTTTAAACAAAGTAATGACAAAAAGTTGACTATAATTTAAGAGAACAAAAACACTAAAAATTTTTCTACACATAACATAAATACGACACAAAAAAAATAAAACGATTAAAAAATCTTAATGTAAGAAAGATTTTGTTCATTTCGTTGTTTTATTTTTTGTTTTTGCTGCTTAAATCTGATATCATATCTCGGAAGAAACCAAAATAAGAAATAATTTCTTTCAAATAAACGTGATGTTCATACATTAAATCAAGCAATAACCACCCGATTGGTTGACAATCAAGCGGCCTGCAGAAAAAGATTTCCAACTTCCTATGTTGATGTAAACACCCTTTATTAAAATAGTGACTGTTGTTTCAATTTTTTTGTCATTTGAAAGAGTTATTTTAATTTTAAAAGCAAAAAATTTATTAAACTATGAACAACAGTTGAACAATTTTCTCAACTTTCTTTAGGGATAGAAATGATGTTGCCATTCGTTAAATTTTTTTTCATTCATTAAAAAAACAAATAAAAGTCTCATTAAGAATGACAAGGTTAAACTCTTGAAGCAAATAGATCGATCGCTTTGACCAGTGCTCAGGTCAGCGATCTATTGGACCCTTTAAAGAGCAGTTTTATTTATTTCAATTTTTTTTATTATTGGCTGTCAAACTATAATGCAAACGCAATCAAGAATATCGGGGAGAAGGGAAAACGAAACGTTTAATTTTGCAAAAAGAAAACTAGTAATACGTTGTATTGCAAAAACTTGGGAAAACAACTACAAAAATAAAATTTTTTTATCATTTTCCTATCATAAAATCCCGTTTATTTTGTAGAAAATATATGATACGTTAAAGAAGTCTTTTTTTTTAAGTTTTTAGTTTTATATTTCCATTATTCACATTTATTAGAATAGTTTTTCTTTATTTACTTTATCTAATAAAATTTTTACATATCGTGAAATATTTGATTATTCAAAGCCGACTACTTCTGCGCTGTCTGCGAGTCAAAATATGAAAACATTTAGAAAATAATGTTGAATACAAGCAGTTTGGTGTTTAATAGTAAACTCTTTAGCTTTTTTTTGTATTGCGTTCCAGAACGGAAGATTATTTTACTTTTGTTTCAGAAATAATTGCTTCAACTTAAAAAATTACAATTTTTTGAAAATTTAAAACAATTTTTGTTACTTTAATTGAATTTAACTTGCTTGAATGAATTGTTTTAGAGAAATAATTGTTACGTCACAAGTAAACAATTTTTTGGAAATAAAGCGCACTTTGTTTAATTTTACAACAATTGTGACGTTACCGAAATTACTCATCGAGAACATTTAAAAGGGATTCAGGCCGAAGCGGATGCAACATGTAAAAAATCAATTCTCAACAAGTATAATGTATTCTCAAAGAGATCACAATGTAAACAATTAAATGTAGTTTCAATAAGAGAAATAAAAGCGTAAAAAAGCAACTTAAACAAATTAACAGAGAAGACGATGATTATTAGTCAGGCCTGTTTCGGTCGTATGGACTTCATCAGGCATAACTAATTGTAGCCTCTAAGGCAAATAGGCAGCGCGAAAAGTTAAGGTGAGAATTCCATGAAATAACTCTAATTAATAATCTATAATTACGACTTTAGATATTAACATTCAACATCGAAAAAGTAGGAATCAAAAAGAGAATTGAAAATTAAAATTTTGGACGGCAGCGAAACATTTGGAATAAATTTCATCAAAAGGGTCGGTGAAGCAGCATTAAAAAGATTTATGAAATTTAAATTTTGGTCTTTGTCGAATTGAATGGAATAGGTTATATTGGAAAAATTTACAGTAGCCGATAATATACAGTAAAAATTGGAAAAATATACGGTAAAAATTTACAATATAAAATCACGCTCTATTGCCTCCCGGTCCGCCTCGGATCCTTTATCATCACCCTTAATGCTTTGAGTTCTTTAGTTACGTAATTTTTTGCATTTACACACATTGCTTTTTGAGTCTCTCTCTGTTTTACAATTAATATTGAGTTTAGAGAGTAATCTAAAAGAAGAAATCGTGAATTCATGGTGTACGATTTTTTAAAGTGACGGATTCTATGAATTTTAAGTTTTTCAAATTTGACTTTTCTATATAGTCTGAAACTCGTTTTATATCAGCTATTCTCGGATTAGTTTTTTTCGATGTGTTTTTTAATGTTGGCTACTATAAATTTTTCCAATGTAACTTATTCCATTCAATTTGACGAAGACCAAAATTTAAATTTCATAAATCTTTTTAATGCTGCTTTACCGACCCTTTTAATGAAATTTATTCCAAATGTTTCGCTGCCGTCCAAAATTTAAATTTTTAACTCTCTTTTTGATGGGTGCTTTTTCAATGTTGAATTTTAATATCTAAACTCGTAATTATAGATTATAGAGAGAAGTATTTTATTTGATTATTTAACGTAGAAATAATGCTATACAAACACGTAAACAATAAATGAAACAAGGCAATATATTTAACATAAAAATTCCATTAAGCTAAATAACAAAAAATAAAATAAAATAATGTTTTCGCGACCAATTATGGTCTTCGGGTCAAGCAGCCACCCTAAAGAAAATTGAAGGCGTTATTATATTTTAATGGAATATTATGTAATTGTCATGAAAAAGCAAAAAAAAGGGGGGAAGAGAAAGCACGAAGCAAAATAAATGAGAAAATTATGATCATCATTAAGATATGAAGTCTAAATTAATATTGTGACAGTAATTGCTTTTTGTAATTTTTGTTTTTTCTGTTTTCGTTTCGTAATTTTCGTTTTGTAATTCTTTTCTTTACGTAATGTAAAGACGAGAACTGCGAAGCGCTATGCAGTCTGCTCTGGCACACCAACAACAAGCAAAAAAAAAAAGAAAACACACGCTGATGCAATAGTTGCGTTTCAAAAATTCTATAGGTCACCAAATTATTCAAGACAGCGGGAACTTTCTTTACTAAGGGAGCGACCTAAGACTTCCGTGTGTAATCGAACCTGCAATTTTACTGAATGAAAGGAATCACTTGCATGTGAAAACGTGGTCCCGATTAAAATGACTTGTACTGTTTTAATTATTTAAGCGTAAACTAGATCACAAAACAAGGTCATACAAAAGAGAATTGATTTCATGGCAACAGATGTTTAGTGTAGATGCTTCTGTTGTTGCAAAGATAGGCAACTATCAAAAAGTTGGATACCTTCCATTGTTGCTTAAATCGAAGATAAATATTGCAATTAAGTAAATTATAATTGTGGCAAAAGCGTTTAAGTTTAATTTTGTTTAAAAACACAATTTTTAAGCAAGGTTTATAACATTGATAATTGTAAATTTAAAAAAATTGTTAAGCTATAAATTTAATACAATACGATATATTGCAAAAGTAATAATGGTTTATAAATGCGTAGCTATTAATTGCCGATCTGGTTACAGAGGAGAAAAGCTAGATCAAAAAGTAACTTTTTATTCTTTTCCTTTAGAAGAGAAGCACCTTCTTCAAACTTGGCTCAAACGACTAGCAAGAAAAGATTATGTACCAACAAAACATTCTAAACTTTGTTCTCTTCATTTCAAATTCGAAGATTTTGTCACTGAGTGAACTGATCAAAAAGAATGGCGAAAAAGAGAAAGAGAAACGGCACTTTAATAAGAAAGCGACAAAGAAAAGATGCATGCCCTTCAATTTTCAAGGGTTTGCCGTCTTATTATACTCACAAAAATTACGCTCAGGACTTTCAACATCTTCTTCCCGTTTTGAAAATGAAGCAGCACGACTTGAGGAATAAAATGAAGTTTTTTTTGAATGCAGATAAAGTTAAAAGCTTCAAGGATTTAATTGAAAAACTGTCAGAAGAGCTTCATCGCCAAAGATATGTACACCATCGCATAAAAAACGGAACCGATTTAATTTGTTTATCTGATTATCGGCCATTCAAAATATTATCAGCAGTTTTTATTAATATGGATATGGAGGTGACCGTTTATAATAATGAACAGATCGTGCCCTAACCTTCTTATAACCACATCATGTCTACAAGTAAAGTGTCAATGGTTTCTCAAGTATCAAATCTTTTAGCTTTCGCCAAAACCTTGGGCTTAAAAAAAACAGCGGCCGAAGAGCAGTTTAAAGCAAATATCTTTTAACTAATTAACAGTTTTCTTCTTGAAAGTGAAAATGGATAACAAATTTCTATTTTAACATTCTTTATGGAACAGATTTTTTGCCTTTCAGCAACAGAGCAGATATATCTGATTTTAAGTATTTATCTAAAATTACACTGGTCAACACACAAATTTTTGCCACAGATATTATATTGATTTAGGGTATATCAGGTGCGTAGATTTCGAAAATGACATTCATTTTTGCTAGTTGGCTCTAGTTTTTGAGATAATTGCATTTTTTTGTAAAAATATTACTTAGACTGTGTTATATGGCATTGTTGTTCATTTAATGCTATTTAATCAATACTGTACGCTTCGATCTTCTTTTGTAAACGCAGTAAAACAAAAATGCAAAGCATCCATGCAAACTACAATGCTAAAAAAGGATGCAACAGCAATATTTACCGTTAGTTTGCAAGAAACGTATTGGAACTAAAACCCAGTATTACAGCGTATAAATGTATGTTGCCGTTATTTATTTAAACAAACGAAGCTTGAAAATACTGAGCTTTAACAACTACCATTCTGTCAAATCTACGAAACCAATCGCCTCTTGTAAGACTTTCTAGCGTGAGGAGCAAATGGCTTATGTCGTTGAAGATTCCAACAATAGTCCGCCATCATGTGGGTGTCCCATCGTCCTTGATACCTTTCTTCCATTACTTTAATGTCCTGATGGAATCTTTCTCCTTGCTCTTCACTTAATTCCCCAAGATTTTCTGGAAATCTATCTAAATGACTAAAGAGGTAATGAATCTTGATGCTCATCTTTGCTCCCAAACTTTGAAATTTTGAAAGCATATCTTCAACTATCTGAATGTAATTGTTTGCTTTATTGTTTCCCAAAAAGTTTTTTACAACCACAGTAAAAGAAATCCAAGCAGCAAATTCCTTTTCAGTCATAGATGCAGTGAAGTTTGGATCGTTCATCAGCTTTCGAATTTGAGGACCATCAAATATTCCTGCTTTTAGTTTTTCATTGCTCATCCCTGGAAATACTCTGCAAATGTAATTAAAACAATTTCCGTGTACTGGCAAAGCTTTCACAAACTGCTTCATTATACCCAATTTGATGTGTAGAGGTGGCAAAATGATTTTTTCTCTTGGGACAAGGGGCTCATTGATGACATTACATTCATTAACTGTTAGTGTAATTTTTTCAGGCCATTCCTTCTTCACCCAGTGGTCACTGCGAGCACGGCTGTCCCACAAACAAAGCACGGATATTTAGTATAACCACTCTGCCGACCAAGCAAAAAGTTGACCATTTTCAAATCAACACATATTAACCATTGGTGGTCACAGTAGTTCAATTTTTCTAGCACTCGTTTAATATTGTTGTATTTTTCTTTGAGCAATGTAGAGTGGCCAATGGGAATCGAGGCATACTTGTTTCCATTGTGCAGCAATACACACTTCAAACTTCTTTTTGAACTGTCTATAAATAAACGCCAATCTTGAGGTTTATATTCAGGTATACCCATTTTTAAAAGAAGTCCTTCAATATCTGAGCAGAAAACAAACCCTTCTTCTGAACGATAGTACGGAAGTAAGTCGCTCTCCCTCGTGCGGTAAAAGGTTACTTTCGTACCAACACTAAGGCATTTCTTGTCTTTAAGCCTGGATGCCAATACTTCAGAAGCTTCTTTAGATAGATTAAGATCTCTTATGAGATCGCTCAGTTCCTCCTGATTAAACTGCTTCGGACTGGTCGAACTTTCTTCAAAAATGCTTGAAACATCACTTTCACTACAGCTTTCTGAAGCTTGGTGGACAAAGTCCCATTCTGATGGTTTTTCTGGAAGATGACTAAATTGTGGCACGGGTATATCTTCACAGTGGGTACAGGACGCCTAGCAGATTCTAAGTCCGGGTAAATCCATGTTTTTTTCTTGTGACGATTAAAACCCTTCAAATCTACCATACAAAAATAACAATCATCAAAGTGGTTTTTCTGTTCTCGCCACACCATTGGCACACCAAATCTAAAGCTTTTAGTTTTTCCTTTTGTCCACATTCGTAAGTGCTCAACACATGATTTGCAGACAACATGTGGAGCCCATGGCTTGTCTTGGTCACCAAGTTTAACTCCAAAGTAAGCACGGTATACTTTGCGAACAAAATCTGTAATAGACCTTTTATACTCTTTAAGAATATATTCTCCACATATGTAACAGAAACTGTCAGGGTCATTACAACAACTTCTTCTTCTTGAACAACTCATAGCAGGCAACATAAAGCAATATTAAAACTGAAAACATGAAAACCTAAATATAGTAAAAGTTACTGCATTTCAACTTTTCATTAGAATTTTTTTAGACTCCAAGATTGCTAATGGTCAGTTATTGACTTTTCTGCTTTGTTAACCTTTCTAAAAATGAGACAACTGATCCTTTATTGCAAAACAAAATCTCCTTGTCAGCACAATTGCCTCTTACGTGTAGTTTATATGGCCGTTATCTGAGCTTTTATAGCCAGTTATTGTGTCTGCATTATCTCAAAAACTAGAGCCAATTCGACAAAAGTAAAGTCATTTTTGGAATCAGCGCACCTGATATACTATAAAATCGTTGAAAGATCTATCGCAAAAAGAAAAAAATATTTTTTTGTTGAGCTGTGTTATTCATACTTATAAAATTATATATATATCTAAAATTAACTTTTAATCTCGGCTTAGATACTTTCGTTTTTTTAAGTTTCTGAAATTTTATTGAAATTCTAAAATTAAAAACTATAAGTTTCTTCAATTGAAACTTTCTACCAGCTGTCCAAGAGGTTTCTGCAAAGTGTTTTGTCACATGTCGAGAATGTTTAATCGCTTTTGCGCCGTGCGATTCATTGGGCCAACTAATGGAACGCAAATCTTTTTTTCTCGATTTGGTTTCCAGTCCAGATACTACTGTTTAGAAGTCCATGGGTAAGGCAACTCTGTATTTTTTCTTTATGTTTGATTTTTAGTTCGTTTTATTTATTTACAGATTACCGCTTCTTATCGCTTCGCTTCATTATTAATTTTCATTTCTATTCAATATTCTTGGTTACTTTTGACTTTTTCTTTTATCGAAGCCAGAAGCGCTTTATTCAATAACTCACTTTGCGGCAATCGGCTCGCCGTTTACCGTTACAAGGACCAAAAACACACGAATGTCGTTGTGCATAAAATAATCTAAATGTATAATCGCTTTGACAACTGCACTTGACTGAAGAGCACCGAAGATCTACATTTATATTTTTCTATATTGCAAACATGTTAAATAGAAGGAGTAGTATCTTTTATGGTCTTTATCTGTAACTTGTTCCCAGTTGAAACTTCAGTCTCACTATGTTTTGTGAAATACGTGATAATGAAGGTTTATTTAGTTTTATCCCATGGGGCTAAGACAAATAAACAAACGTGATATGGACAAAACTTGTTCCTGCCATCGCAAAACACTTTAGTGCGCAGATTATTGGTCAGATAATTAACATGTTTTGCTTGTAAAAATGCAGTTTTTTATAAACACGACTGATTATTTGAAATAGCAAGTTTGAAATAAGCTAATTAATAATTAGTTAGACAGTGTAAAAAAATTCGGTGCTACTCCATCGTGCGATCTCACGTGATTGAATGACTCAGGATAAGGTTAGGATTAGAGGATTTAAAAAAATATTATTATGATTTTAACCCTAAACGTAACCCCATCCTGAGATTCTTCCATTGGTTGGGAACACACGTTAGAGTAACACAAAAAATTCATATACAGGGTGTTAAAAAAGTAACGCAAAATTTTTCGTCATTGCAATAAATCATGTCGCAGATAGCGATTCTAATTAAACTCTTAACATAGAAAGCTAATTCATCATACTTCACTTTTAACACACTCAGTTTTAGAATTTTCTCTTTCACGCGGTTACCATAGTTACCACACGCGTTCACTTTACTTTGCAAGCATGCATTTATTTTCTTTGTGCGTGAAGTCTACCAGTTGTGCAAATTATAGCCTTGTGTAGGTGGCTCGACGTTTCACTATCAAATAAAGAATTGATTTGGTGAGAAATTACTACTCATCAGGAAATAATGCATCAGAAGCCGCAAGGAAAGCAGGTGAGAACCCACCTCATGCTTCCTCAGCAATGAGACTTATTCGTAAATTTGAAGAAAGCGGGTAGGTTGCTGATGAAGCTCGATTTGGTCGACCGTCTGTAAGTAAATCCGAAGACTTTCAAAGAGTTGTCTTAGAAATTGACTCAAACGCGCCAACCTCAATTCGCCGTATTGCGCGTCAGATCTCCGTTGCCTCAGATTACGATGTGTCTCTCGTTACTGTGTTCAACACATTGAAAGAGCTTAGCTATAAACAGGTCTGTGCGAGACAGAATGGCAAAGTCCATTCAAAACGAAGGATGACACTTTGAACATCTTCTTTAGTCTTCATTATCCTCATCTCTTTGCTCAATGTAATTTATAAAAGAAATAAAACTTTTAAAGATTAAATTTTGCGTTACTTTTTTAACATTTTGTATATTTCATGCTTTTAAAGTCGTAAAAAAGCATGATTTTTGAATACACAATTGCTCTCATCAAATTGAAAATGCTTGCCAAGATAGTAAAAAACTTTTATAGTAGTATATACAAAAAGCATATGTTTTCGAAGTTTTGTTTTTTGTGTAGAAAAATCGGTTTTGTTTCCGTTGTTGACGATGACAAAAAATTCAAAAAAATTCAAAATTTTTGGAATTATTTTAAAACTTAGAAAAACTGAACCAAGTTGTATTGACATACTAGCATTGCATAAGTTTGGTTGTACTCCATGAATAAAGAGAATAAACACGTTTTCTCATACCTACTTACAGTCAGAGCGGGGCCAGTTTTTATACCAGCCAAGTAAACCCGAACGAATGATTCAAAAAACCGTTAAAATTTTTTTACTTTTCAATTGATGTTCAAATTTTTTTTTTTAAAAGTGAACTGAAAACTAAAAACATATTTGGTACTGGTTAAGTATACGGTCTAACATCTCTAACCCTAACCCAAAACCTAACCCTAAACCTAACCTTAACCAGATCTGTTGAATGTTAAACAGTATTGTTTTTTTGTTTTTTTTCACGTTTATGTGAAGTCGAAGTACTTGAGTATTACAATGAAAAAAAAGCACTGTTGTAAAGTGCAAACTATTTATAGCCAGGAAAAAGATCATCTCTAAGCTTTTCATGCGACACACTCGACATGAGATAAATGTCTGAATGAAGGAAAAAATTCAATTGATTGTCAAATAAAAATGAACGAAGATCTGATGGGAGCTGGAAAAAAATAATTGTATTGCCAATGGGTAATACGCAATTGTATTATTGCTTCATTTCAAGCTTTGTCAATTATTGGTTTTCCTGACCCTGACGCTGAAAATCTTCACTAGTAGACTACTCTCTGAGCTGAGTGCAAAGTTACTGAACAAAGTAACAGCATTCACAAAAGCTTTTCTAAACTTAATGCTTGATAATAATTTACATGTTGTCAACATTTTGTGATGTCACTGTTTACTTTGAACATTACGTCATTGCATTTCATTATCAATAAAAACTGACTGTTAGTAGAAATTCACCGAAAAAGCAAATAAGCTAAAAATTTTGTGTAAACAAAACTTTTGAAGATGCAATTGTACACGTGCAGCCTGTTAACTGTGTAAAACTAAGCGGCCTGATAAAGGTTAAATTGAATTAGTTTTCATTTTTCAAGTTTAAAAATTTTTTTTTATTGGATCAATTTCTATGCTTTTTGTATAAAATTATTGAATATGTTTTGATTTCTATACTGTTTCAACTGATTTGACAATTAGTTTTAATATTTCTCCAAAACTAAATTCTCTATAAAGCTTAAGTTGCAACGCGAGAAAGTAATACAAAAAGTCTCCGAAAAAGCACAAGTTGGAACTGAAAATAAAAAATATAAGATAGAAATGATTACGACAATTTTATTTCTTAACAAACGTTTGAGCTTCTAATACAAAATCAAACTCATTAGAAAATATTTTTTTTACTAGATTTCAACGATCTAATATGTTTGTTGTTAAATAATTTTTTGCAAACGACAAAACACAATTTTTACCTGTTTAAATCTTTCCAACTCAGGCAATCAAGCTTTTTATCATTTGTAGAATTAAGTGAAATACATTGATAAAGATTGACACGAACTTCTCCACCTTCAATGCGACGACTGCATTGAAACTCATCTTCGGAACAAGAACATTCGATTTCGTCGGAACCATCTTCGCAATCTTTAACTCCGTCGCACATATATTTTGTGGGAATGCAATTTGGCGATCTATGGGTGATAAATTTATAAGAACCACAATAAATTAAGATATTCTAAAGTATCATAAAAGATTTAATTATTAAACTGTATTTAAAAATCTAAATTTATTAATACAATTCATAATATTATCTATTTTAAAAAATTTATACAGTATAAAATATATTTTTTAAGCTATGCGTGCTTTTGATCTCTAAATTCGTTAATACGATAATTTGAAAATAAATTGAATTGGGCCTATAGATAATTTATTTGTATTCTTCTCATTTTAAAACAGAAAAACCATGACCCTAAAAAACCCAAACATTCCTAAAAAGAAACATGAAGAAACTAAAAAATATTCTTAATATAAATAACATACTATAATGTCACAGGCGTCTAAATAAGTTGATGAAGGTGAAATTTGAAATATTCTCTTAGTTCTTCTCGCCTAGGTTTTACAAACCAAAAGTGGTTTGAGGTTTATGATACCGAAGCAGCGGTATTTTCAGATGTTGACTTGGTGCCGGGTCAATAGTTTTTGATACTGATGGCTGCTATATTTTGCAGTTTCTTCCTCTTTTTTTCGCGTTCTTTCTCAGCACCACCTTTTCTCTTCTTCTTTTCTTTTTTCATTTTTCAAGGTTTACTAAGCCTAATTTAACTTTCTTATTCTATGCCGTAGCCTACTTTATTTTCCTTAAATTTAACCTGGACAACAATACGCACATATGCAGTATTATTCAGTTTTGAGTTGTCAATTTTTGTTTATCTCTCACATCTAAATACATCTATTGTAACCTAGCCTTAGTTTATATCTTATAGTAACAGATTTTCAAACAGTTTGTCAGTAGAATTAGGCCTAGAGCTGAAATAGGTTAGAAACCACTGATTTAAGAAAACGAATTTTTGACTTTGCTAAACCTAGGCCACTGTAAGCGGTATACCGTAAAACACGGAATCATTTATTAGTTATCACGTCGATAGTGACGTGCAATGCTAATTGTCACAAACCGGACCTACGAACACAAATTTCTCTCATAGTAAAGAAATATACGTGGCGGCGAAAAACCTATCACTTTAACCGAATAATTCGGTTATATCATTCGTTAGTAGGACATAGTTTTAACTATTGTTTTCCATGATAAACTTTTTCTTTGTAAATATTTATAATATAAAAAAGTTACTACTGACTACAAAACCGGCCTACAAAAGCACTGACCCACCGGGAAAATTTTCGAACTCCCGGTGGGCTAACCCGCCCTTGGAAGATAAAAAATTTACCTTGATCAATAAATCAGTGCTGCTCACTAAATCTGTTATTAAAAGCCTTATCAATAAACAATAGAGTACTGTACGACTAAGAGTAAACTATTACGTAATTCTTTTGTTCTTGATCACGCCAAAAAGTTTAATGTTTACAAAAAACAAGAAGTTAAGCGCTAGTTACAGCAAGGATGCGTTTTTGGATGAAAAGTAACAAGTTCAATTAAGTTTTAAGATAAACCAAGCTTAACGCGAACGTACGAAAACCTACAGCCAGCCTTTTCCTTGAAAAAAGTTTTTGTTTAAATTACTTAAGCTTATTTATCTAAAACTATAGCCTACAGACGTACAGTAGCTCAGAATTTTATTCTGACGTGCTTACTAAACTATTCCTGATACGAACAATTTAACCTGAAAGTTAGTCATAATATATTTGTCCAGGTCTAAGCTTTAGTGCAGCCTAACTTGCAGGTATAAATTTAATTAGCTATCAAAATCTTTGAGTATCAGAACTTTATGCTTCAAAAATTTTGGCAACAAAAATTTGTAAGTTAATATTTTGCTTTCACCATGCCTCCAAAAAAATGAGTTACGATGATTCATATTTAAAATTTGATTTTACAGTGATAAAATCTGATGTAGAAGAGAAACCGCAGTGTGTTTTATGCTGCACAGTGTTGACATCCACTTTACTAAAACCCAGCAAGTTAAAAAGAGATTTAAAAAAGCATCACCCTAATTCATTAAACAAAAATGTAGATTTCTTCAAACAAAAAGTCCAGACTTGATCAATCAGGAATGTTTTGGAAATACACTACGAATAGTTAAAAGCTTCCTATGAGGTTTCACAAATATAGTTGCCGCCAAAAAAACCCACAACATTGGAGAACAGTTAATATTATCTTGCTGCAAAGATTTCATATCAATTGTGTTGGGAAGTTTCAAACTTTGGAAGGTAAAACACGTCGTTTTGTAAAACGATACTGTTAGTAGGCGAATAAACGAGCTGTCTGATAACATTCTGTCGCAGGTAGCGACGAAGATTCAGAATTTAATGTTAAGCTTTTTGAGATTAAGATTGACAAAACGACAAATGTAGCTAACTTAGCCCAACTTCGCGTCTTTGTACGATTTGTACAGTATATAATAGGAATTTGGAAGACGAATTCTTGTTTTGTGAAATCCTCAGCACCAAAACAATGGCAAGGGAAATATTCGATTTTATAATTAGCATGAGGTATTTTGGATAATACTAGAAACCAAACTACTTAAAAATGAGAAGCACCAGATTCTAGTTTCGCTCTTACTAGAGCTCGTCAGTGATGTATATCTCACTGCCAATCGAACTTGCTGCATGTGGTCTTCCACGCGGGAGACAACACCATTAGATCACGCAAGCCCGACAACAACTCGATTACAAGCAGCTGGAAATGATTTCCGGCTTTGCTGCGCAAGGAACACACAGAACCTACTGTGTGATAAGACCAAGGCCGCGCCTCATGACCGGGATTTACCCGACAAGCGTTAAACATCGCGCTTACACTCCTAGAGCTTGACGAGCGAAGGAAGAATTTTATAATTAACATGAGGTATTTTGGATAATACTAGAAACCAAACTGCTTAAAAATGAGAAGCACCAGAATCGAGTTACCATATCTCACTGCGAATCTCACTTCGCAATGAGATATGCATCACTGACGAACTCTAATAAGAGCCTAACTCGAGTCTGGTGCTTCTCATTTTTAAGCAGTTTGGTTCTAGGAAATATTCGACAAAGAGGACAGATTTTTTTAGGCGCATGCTAACATGTTATTGGCGTGTGCACTGGCCGTGCTCCAGTGATGCTTTGTTGCCGTTCCGGCTTTCAGACCTTGGTGAAGGAAAAGTCCCCAGATGCGATTGCTATTCATCATCACCGCACTATTTATCGTCTAGCACTGATGGTAAAAACCATGCCTGATGAGTTGAAAAGTGTTGTGAACGACGTGATTAAGGCTGTGAATCTCATTAAGGCGAATGCACTTAACTCCCAGGTGTTTGCTGATTTATGCAAAGAAAGTGATTCCGATTTTGAAACTCTTTTTATTGCACTCGCATGTTAGATGACTTTCAGTAAGAAAAGTACTAAAGAGAGGTTTTGTTCTTTGAAAAGAAATACACGAATTTCTACTTGAAGCTACAAATAATATAAGAAAAATTCTCGGACGACCTCTTTCTGATATGTTTCCTGATATGCTTCTTACGCAGCAGTAACACATGGACAATCGGAGGCGAGTCGCAAATTTTTATACTGTAGGGGAAGAAGGGCAAACGGGCCGCTTAATTTCAGATCGTAATATTTCATGTCAAGAATCAAATGTGTATGAAAAAAAAGAGGAAATAATAACATAACCAATACTTAACAAACACTGCTCCGCCTTTAGTTTTGAAAAAAAAATCATAAGTAAAAAAAATTGAAAAAACTAAAATCTTATTTTTGGTCCGTTTTAACCCGTACTTAGGCGACTCGTGGGCTCGGGATGGGGTGCTGGTGCTAAAATACTACGCATAGCCACCTTGTCTCTAGTCTACTCAACAGCTGAGTACTACGCTCCAGTCTGGTGTCGCAGTGCTCACACTTGCCTCATCGACAGTGTCTTTAACGACGCCTTGCGCATAGTCACTGGATGCCTGCGTCACACTCCAACGGACACCTACCTGTACTCTCATGCATCCAGCCAGCTGAGCTTCGCCGAATGGGAGCGACACTCTCCTTTTTCAAAATTAACTTGCTTGGTTAAGGCTAAATACTCAAATTTTGCTAGTTAAGGCTAAATTCCTAATTTAGCTAGTTAAAGCATTGGGGCAGATTGTAAATCCAAATAGCCTGGATAAAAATAGTCTTTTTTGAGTTTTGATGCTATAATACGTTCTATAGCATACGTTCTATAGCATAGATATAGCATGCTGACCGTTTTGCCCCAACACAAATGGTTTATTTTAATACCTTCAGAAATAAATATTTTAATAAAATAGAGATATACGCTCAAATTTGTTTGTTAGTGTTTAGTAAATATCTATATTTGTAATTTGCATATAAAAAAATCAAAACTAATTTTAACAAGTTATTTACCAAAAAAAGTGCCATGAATTTAAGTTTATTTTTATAAGTTTTTAGGGTAAAACACTAGCAGCGAGATAACTGCGAAGCAAAGGCATCAAGGTTGCCAATTTTTTTTAGTATCATTATTTTAGGAGTTAAGGAATTAGGAGAAGCTAAAACTATATGCGGAGATTGCTTAGATTTGTCAGAACTTTTAGAGGTCCGTTTTGCCTCGACGCTCCGTCTTATTCCGTCTTCCCCTATTTATTATGTAGTAGTTCTATCTTCAAAGTCCTATGTATGCAAAAAATGGAGTAATTTGATAATTTTCCGCAGAAAACTGAGCAGTCCCAGTAAAAGGGTAGTGATTTAACGTTAATTAATATACGTATTTGGCAAAAAGAGAGAGAGACTTTTGAATCAGTAGGCTTATATTTATTAGTGTACATTAATAGAGGTAATTTTATGCTTAAACTTTTAGATTCTAGTGGTCACTGTTTAGCCAATTTAACTATTATTTGAGGTGAATAATAAAAAGCAAAAGTTTGAAGAATCTTATATGCAGTATGGTTTTAATTCTATGGTGTTTAGCAGTAAAGAAAGACCAGAGTGTTTACTTTGTGATAATGTAGGCCTACTAAGTAACGATTTGATGAGGCCAGCAAAATTAAGTGGCATTTAAATAACGTCTACCCGAAAAACAAAGATAAAGGCAAAACCTATTTTTAAGGACACAGCATAGCTTTAAAGAAGATGAGACTAAATGTTTCAGGAAAATTTTGTAGATAAGACTGCAAGATTGTTGAAGCTTCATGTGTAGTGGCTCTTGTAATTGCACAATATGAAAAGCCTCACATCATTACAGAAAGCCCCACACCATTGCATAATCAAGCCTTATTCGAAAACGTTCTAAAAATGACTGATATAATGCTGGAAAAAGATGCCGAAAAAAAGCTGGCATTAGTTTCACTTTCCAGTAACACAATCCAAAGATTAATCAAAGATTTGTCTAATGACATCAAATTCCAGATCGTAGATCAAATCAAAACTGCTTCCTTTGGTCTATTTGCAATTCAAATTGACGAATCAACAGACATCTTTTGGAGTTCATCAATCATTTTATTGCACGGCAAGTATACCAAGAATAACGTTTGCTGCAATTCTAGATTGTTGAAGAGTCTTACCCAAAACAACGGAAAAAACTCTTACCATTCTTACACCTTTTGTGTTGACCAATCTGTGCAAGTTAAGATTTTTTTCTCTGCTGCAAATTAAAAACAATACAAAAATAAACTTGACGTTAAAAATGACTAGCTATATGCACTCTCTCAGACTACACCCCGTATTCGACTGCTTTCAGATAAGCAAGAACAAGTATCGCATTAATTTGAAAATTTAGTAAGTGTATTTCTAAATTGGTTGTGTTTCCTCATTTTGCCTAGTGATTTTAGTAGTATGTACTACGGTTGGGGGAATTGAAAAAATTCAGAATAGCAATTTTCAGCAAGAGGAGGCATTCTATAAAAAGGGTTGAGAAACACTGCTCTAAAGCCATGTGATGTGATTTAAACCTAAAATATGATTTAAAATGGTTCGGTTAAACGTCGCAAACCAAAATAATTCATTAAAATCCAATTAAATTTTAATGTTCGCCTTCCATTCTTACATATAATCATGTTAAAAATTAAGCTAAACGATTAAAGAAATTTGATGAAAAATAGTGTTGAAAATATTAAAAAAACATTTTCAAGAAGTTACAGCAAAAAATAGAAACTAGCAAACCTAAGCCAAAATTAAATTTGAAAACAAATTATAAAAGCAAGGAAGAAAACTTTTGCAACATTTTATGACTTTTTCTCTTTTTCGTTTGGGGGATATAGACGGGAGCTGGATAGTCTACTAAATGGCCAAATATGTTTCCATCAGCCAAGTCACCAGGTTCTTGTTGACGTTTACCCTTCCGGGACTGGTGGTATATAAAGTAACATCAATGGTGGCACTGGGTCTGACAGACCCATAGTTGTTTTTGTTTTTCATATTTCCAGCTTTTAGCAGGTCTGATTGGGAAGAGTAAATGAATAAATGAAAGAAACTTTAAAATTTAAACATATATTTTGCCTTGTACAAAAAAAAAAATAGCAATTGAACAAAAAAAGAAACATAAATCATAATCTTTAACTACATACATTTTTTCGTATAATAAAATCAATCTAAATTAAACTGTTTCCATTCACTGTTAAACTTTTTTATAACTACTAGCTACTTACTGTATCATTAGTTCAACTACAATGACTGTTTTTTACTATAACTATTCTAATATGTGTCATCACAACTACTTCGCTACAAATGAATCGTGCATGCTCTAAGCACAGAAATTTGAAGCAGATTGAGCAATAGCATTGAGTTTTCCTATCTTTCCTTTGGCATTCCCGGTATCTTCCACGTTTTCCTTTTTGATGGGGAGCGTTATCAGTCCGAGTGTCAAGAAAGTTACAAATTTTAGCTCTCAAATTATTTGGTAATTTAGGGCACGCCGCTCTTTCTTCTAGTTACTCCTGTATAAGCTCGCAAGAAAGCTTTTTCAAGAAGGCACGCCGGTTGATTTTTGAACTGTGGTTCTCATTGTAAATAATACAAGAATTTATTCCAGCAACATTGAGAATGCTGTAGAAATCACCATTGAGCATCTCCTCGTATTTCGTGCACAGGTATATGAGGTACCTTTCATTTAGGAAGTGTTTTGGCTCCTGAGCATGACAATTTGAATGCTTTATTTTTGGTGATTTTTAAAGACTGGTAATGGTTTTAAACTTAAATCGGCTTTATTATTTTATATGGTTTAATTTTTAATAAAATTGATTTGACAAAATTTGCTGTGGTGGCTTCCGTGAAATAGACGAATTTTTTTGTTTTGATTCAAGTAGACAGCTTTTTTATTTTAGTTTAAACTATAGGTCGAGAAAAAAATTTGTTTTTCATTTAAAATCAAGGAAATCTGCTGTGCATAATGTGTCACAAAACAGCATTTAGGCCTATTTTTCTTAATCATTTACTTCATCTGTATATTTTTTCTTCTAAGATAGAAAAACTTTGAAAGTGTCGTACTTTAGGCAATCGTCAAGTTTACGATTACTTTTATCTAACTTTGAAGGCGCCAAAATATTGTTTTCCAGTTGCAAGTTTTTATTTGGTTTTTGATTTTTATTTTAAAATATGACTAAAATTTAAAGCTGCTTGTTAGAACTGTCAAACGGTGGAAAGTGTCCGAAAGTGTCTTTTTCAAGACGCAACAAAACAACAAGTGTAGTTTTGAACCGAAGCTGTGTCGATTGCTCGAATTATATTAATACGAGTATTATCTACTCGACCACGTTCTCGGCATTTGGGATAAAAGAATGAAATGCTGCTATTTTTCCTTTATAGCAATTGCGGCCCGCGTAAAACTCGAAGAAAAATTTTGGCTCACAATAAGTAAAAAGTTGGGCAGCCCTGTTTTAAATGTTTGTTAAATAAAACAAAAAATGTTAAACCCGCTTTGGCTGCTGTTTAGTATTTTTACATCACAAATCAATAATCTTTAGTTCAGGCATCTAGCAGTGTCGCTATGCCTAACAAGCTTTGTCTTTATTCATCTGATAGTAGGTTTTAACCGCCAAATCGGTTATTTTGATGATTTGGATTTAAGTTAACTCTATAAATTAATCTAAATTTTAAAATCTGTTAGCAAAGTAATAAATTTTTTGCTTTTACTAGGCTTGGTAATCAGACACGGAAGCTTTTTAAAAAAAATTTTTAGAACATCTCCTACATTGTAGCTCGTTGTAGTTTTGCTTTTAAAATTTGTGTAAGTCCAATGTTACATAGCTTAAATTGAAACCAAATTTACGTTGACAATTAAAATTATTTTTTAACTGTGTTATGGTAAGCAGATTTTGTTACTTTAATTTACAAATTTTTATGATTTATGTTTGTGTCAAGATTTTTGTAGAGATGAATAGAACAATTACAATTCTTATGTTTATGCGTATTATTGTAGCTTTTTGTATCTCCAATCTTATTGCAGTCAAATGGCACGAAATAATGGCTTTCAGTTAGTTTTTGTTAATATGTTGTCACAATTGATCAAAGACACACGTTACCACCGCCAATATTTTGCTGGTGGTAACAAAATTACAAAATTGTAAAAGTTACTTACTTCTTCTTCCAATCGAAATCCTCGCAGTTGCAGTTAAACTCGCCGGAGCAAACAACGTAGTGGCAATCTTCTATAAAAACAATTTCAAATTATTGCTCAAGTAAAATTAAAACTAAAATTTTTCAATCACAAAATATATATTCAACAAGAAGTAGGTGATAAAAAAATTGTGATAAAAGAAGCAAAACATTCAAACCTACGTATATAAATGCCATGTAATAAATAATATATTCAGAAAATTATTGTAAATGTTTGGGTTTCAAACACCGAAGCGTGTCACGAGTTTGCGGTGTCCATCCCCTCAACATTGTGTCTGAGTAGAACAGTCACTAACACGACACAATAAGAATAATAATCGCTACACAAGTGGTTCCCAACCGGAGTGCCGTGGCTACTTGGTGGACTGAATTTATATGCTGAGGTTCTTTGAATAGTTGGATTTTATTTTGTTTCCAGTTTTAAAAATTTTGTGAAAATTTTCATTTAATTTGAAAATAAAAGTAGTTAAAAAATTGCTTTGTGGCGCCGTTAAACGTTTGTTTTTTATATAGAGTGCTATAAGTGAAAAGGTTGGAAAACACCGCTTTACAGCAACAGAAAGGTTACAGTTCGTAATTTACAAAGTTTCTTGGAATACCTTCATCTACTTTTTGGTAAGAAAAAATTAAAATGAGTTGAAAGTGTTATTTTTTAAAACCTAAATAAATTATAAAGCGAAGCGCAACTCTTTTTGCAAATCGTTTGGTTGAACAATTCACTTCGTGTTTTTGGAGAGAAAAACTAAATTTTTTTTAAAATCTTCGTTAACTTTTAGCTGTTTTAAAACTTTTCTGGATATTTGGTTTGGCTAATTAAAAGATAAATATTTTTCACGTAGTTATCTGTATGCATGAACTGGCTACTTCGTGATAGTTTAATATTTTCCTTATAGACTGACACTAACTAATTTTTCACATCTGGTCAAGGAAAAACGCACAAAACTTCTGTTGTTGTGCTATGACGCTTAATCATTGTGGAACAAAAACTACAGAAAGTACATTGTGACATCATAAGTATTCACAGTTTAATGACAGCACAAGAACGATCATTGAAATCCGTGATTGGGAATCATTGATTAATACAGGGTGGTCCAACTTCTTCACTCTTGCGGGCCACTTTTCGAATTTGTTCGAGCTTGTGTGCCTCAGCCGGCTAGAAATTGTTCCAAATCATGGTGTTCTCTAAAAAAAAAAGGGGTCTTCACTCGAAATCAGCCTTCGATTTATCCTATTCTTGTCCCAAAATCATGGTGTTCTTTAAAAAAAAAAAGGTATTTACTTGGAATCAGTCTCCGATTTTCCTATTTTTGTCTCAAAATCATAGTGTTCTCTAAAAAAAAGCCTTCACTTGGAATCGGTCTCAATCAACCCTACATTCTGTCCCATTAGGTTGCCATGCCTTGTTTTAGAAGGTTGCCACCGCTTACAATCGACAAGACTTAAATTCTGTAAAATAGTAGTTGGACCACGCTGGATTAATAAATGCAAAATTTATTAAAACTGAACGTTTTCCTTTGACATAAATCTTTATCAAAGTAACTAAAATTTTCAATTTGTTTCAGACTTCAACAAAATAGGCAATACTACCATCCTAAATATATAACTCAGAGTTCTGACTTTTTCTTCCGAAGAGTGTCAGAAGAAAAACTTTAGAAATGACTTCAATTGTTCTTGCCATTTTTAAATATACTTGTTGTTAGAGCAATTCTGTGATATTGCCATGTAACTGTTTATTTCATTAAATAGAAATTAATTGAGAAACACTAAAACTTGTAGGATTGCTTTGACCAAAGAAATTTACCTAAACATTTAAGTGGACTTAAACCTTTTTAGCCTCATTTGGATTTTCCCCTTTAAATATACCACTCTCAATAAATTTGTGTAGTGTTATAAAGGAAGTGTCTAATTTACACCTAAATTATTTTCAATTGCCACTGTTTGTGATAGCCAATAGAACGTAATGCGTTATTTGGCGCCCGTCAGGCGCAGGCACACAGGCGCGCCCTAACTCTAACCCTAACTTTAACCCTAACCCTAACCAAAACCCTAACCTTAACACTAACAGTAATCCTAGCTCTAACCCTACGAGAGACAGCGGTCCTGAGTTCAATTCTCACCCAAGACAGAAAAGCTATCGGAGAGTCAGTAGTCCTGAGTCTATACTTGTCCGAGACAGTTAACAGCGAAGCTGTCAAACCTAAATCTAGCCCTAAGAAAAGCAATGGTCCTGAGTTCAATTCTTACCAAAAACAGCAAAGCTGTCAAACCTAACCATAACTCTAAAAAAACAGTGGTCCTGAATTCAATTTTTACATGAGACAGCTTTGCTGTTTTATGTAAGAATTGCCTATGTAAGATTTGAATTGCCTATGTATTGGCTAAGTAAGAACAATATGTAAATTTTCTTTGGGTTTGGCAGCAAAGCTGTCAAACGCAAAGAAAACTCATACCCTAAGAAAGACAAAAATTCTGAGTTTAATTCTCAACTAATACAGGTATAAGATTTCATCTCTAATCCAAGAAAAATAGTAGCCTAAGTTTGCTTCCCACCCAAGAGAGATGCAAAATTTCAACCCTAGCTGTAAAAAACAATGGTCCTGAATTTGATTCCCATTCAAAACAACTGCAAATCCTAACCCTAACTTTAAGAAAAGCAGGGGTCCTGAGTTTGATCTCCACCCAAGACCGAGCCAAGATTTCAAAACGTGACGTAAGACTATTTCTAAATGTTGCGCAAGACTTTATTTTAAAACATTGTACAAGGTTTCAAAGCAATAAAGTCAACCGGTTTTCTGTTTTTAGGCACACAATAAAAACGTTTGTAATTGATTTCAAAATATTTCTCAATGCAAACTTGATTTTTGTTATATCTATGTTTAATTTTTCCAAAATTTTTCCAAATTTTTTAGCTCAATTTTTAGTCAGATGTAACAACAATATTTTACATTTTAAAACTATATTTTTAACTCATTTTTCTAAAATGAAACTTTTTTTATTTTATTTATGCCAACTTAACATAATTTATATTATTAAAAAATTCCTAAAATGTAATACAAAAACTTGTTGGTTAATTCCAAGAAAAAAAATTTAAAAACATTGTAATTGTAACTTTTTTGTTATACAAACAATTCTCTAAGACCACAGTCATTTTTAAATTCAACATTTATTATTGAAACTGAGTGAAAGTTATTAAGTAAAACTTTCTGTCTTTGTTACTTGCAGGGGTGTAACCAAAAAAATTAAAGGGGCAAAATGTTGTGCAAAGATACCTCAAGAATAACCGAAAACAGACAGGTAGCGCAGCTATTATAATTTGACCTTAAAAATGCAAACGTTTTCGTCGACAACCAATACGTATTGAGTAATTAAAAGTTAAAAAATAAAAATAGTAACCCTATAAAACAGCAATAGATATTGAAAATAGTTTTATGAATAAATATTTTTAAATTTTTTTCACATAAAAGTTTTGTGGACAGATTTTAAAAATTACTGCGTAAAAACTTTAAGCGTAATTTCCATTATTTAAAAGATTTTTTCAAAAACCTCACATATTAAAACTTTTAATTTGGAAACACTAGATTCCTTCTACGTAAAAAAATTTATCTTTTTTTGAAAGGCCTACATTTTTTTCACGTGTCTTTCATTTTAAAGTTTTTAATACAAAAACACTAGCTTGCTTAAAAGACCTAAAATTTTTTTTCTAAAAAGTGTACATTTCTTTCAAGTGTCGCAGAAGTTTGTTAGTTTTTAGAACAAAATCCTAAAAAAATGTGTTTTATTTTAGATATTTTGCTGTTTATAAATATTTTTTTCAATGCATAAAAACAATTTAATCTCAAAATGTTTGTCACAATTGTTTTCTTAATTTCGCAAATGTTGTAATTTTATCAAATATTGGGAGTTTAAAGATAAAGCTTTTTGTATAATTCTTGCACAGAGACAAATATTCGACTTTTGCACGATTAAAAAGTTCTCATTTTTCTGGGTTCGTTTTTCCAAAGTAAAAAGAGACGTATTAAATGTTTTAGTTTAACTAAATATTGATTCTTTTATTTTTAAATTATCAATACTAAGCAAAAACAGAAACCTTTCAAAGGTTATTTCAAAAGTCAACTAACAAAAAGTAACTAGTCAAGTCTTATTCGACTCATCTCTTTATTAAAAGATATTAATTTTTTGACTTAAAGATCTTTTTTCACATTGTTACCTAAAGGTTTTGAATCAATTTCGCAATCAAAAAGGTGTTTAGCATCACAAAATTTCATAAGATTTTCTCAAGTTGAAACCGTATTCATTGAAAAATAGCAAATTTCGCGTAAAAAATTGTTCAACTTGCAAATTAATATCTGTTTTTAGTAACTTTTTATTTAACATGTGATCTAAATGCAATGTTTTAAATCAATTTTGTGATAAAAAAGCAATCAGCCTTACAAATTTTAACTAGTTTTTTCAAGTTGAAACCACTTGTTTCTCAAAAAATCAGAAACAATACGTTTAAACATGATTTAATTTTGCAATTCCATAAGCAAACTTCTCGATTCTGGTGAAAAAAACTTACATTTTACTTTGTTTGGGTTTCAATAGCTACGTTTGTTTTTTCAAAAGTTAGACCAAAAAACTTTTTTTTCCAATTTGAAGTCACAACTTGTGTATTTTGATTTATAAACCTAATCTTTCTTAACCTATTATGCGTAACTTGTAGAACATATCACTTTCTATGTTTTTAACTGGTCTGTTACATAATCATTTCTATTTAAAAAAATTTTCTTCAACTTTTTTTGATTTACTTATAAAAAATACAATATGATTTGTTAAAAAACTTCTTTTATCAAGATTTATAGGTTTGTTTCATGGTAAAATCTTAAATAAAAGTTGTAATTCGCAAAACATTTTAAAGATACACAAATTACATACATAGTGTTTTTATTGCTTTTTATTGTGACAACATAAACCTATTTCTCAAGCCAAAAACATCAAACGTTAGCTTTGCTTATCGTTTTCAGTCAAGGTAATCTTGCGCATTTTTTGTATGATTTTATCCAGATGAAAAAAATGTTTCTTGGGTCATTTCGCTCAATGTATCTCCAGTTTATTAATTTTTTTATTTTTATTTGATTTCAGTTTTAGTGAACTAAAACATGCAAACAGAAAACTTGTATATTTGAGAAAAAATTGGTCCATGCAACGAAATTGAATCCTTTTTGAAGTTTAATGCAAAAACGAAAGCAAGTCACTCACAAAAAAAGCCAAGTATTTACCTACTTTAACATTTTTTCTTTTTCATGTACCGTCAGACCAAGTCATCTTTTATAACGCCCATGGATTTTTTTATAAAGTAAGTATTTTTTTCTTGACTTCTGTTTTAAGATATATTGTCCCGAGTGAATATCTGTTGCTTCATGCACAAAAAACGAACCGTACAATTTTCACTTTTCCTCTTTGCATCATACCTACAGACCTTCTTTTTCTGCTATTCTCTTTTTTAACACTATCTTTGTCAGTTTCGAAAGGAAAATAACTTTTGTCATTTTTGCCCAATGTCATCATCACCGCAACCTCATACAAACCAGTTAATTTTACACTTTTTTTATTTTTGTTGACATTCACGTATCTGGTCTTTTAGATTTTGGTTAAACAATTGTTTCTAATTGTTTAATTTTTGTAAGTTTTAAAAAGATTCTTGTCAAAAAAATTTTTTTAGCGGTAGTTATTTTTAACTGTGAAACATGTAAAGTTTTTTTTTTTTTCTATGTTTGGTAGCACCAATTTCATTCTACGTGACATTAAAGAACATTTTAAGTGTTTCTAAAATTAAAAAAAAATAATTTTTAAGTGTTTACAAAGCTTGCTGTGAAATGACGCCAAATGACCGACAGTTTTTAAACTAATCAAAACAATTGCATAGGATTTGTCAAGAAAAAAATTTAACATGCCCAACATTGTCTTGTAGAACAAAAAAAGAATTTTTAACTGAAGCCAGTTGCGTTACTTTCAGACTTTAATCAAACCAAAAAAAAAGAGACTTTGGTTAAGTTTATATTTTGAGAAAATTTTATCCCGTTAAACCTAACTCGGGAAAGCTCGTGCTAATAAAAACAATGTCTACTAAAATGTTTTTTAAGATTATTTTTAACTGCTTTCAATAGCTGACATGGATTTCCACGTTTATTTATTCGATTACAGACTTTCATAAAAATAACCACAACGCCGCAAAATAATAAACTTAACCATTGACCAACATAAACAAAAACAGTGTTGACTGCAACCAGTTATTTAGGCAAAACCAAACGCGAGACCTCATACTTTTCATTTTCTCTGATAAAAACAAATCCTTCAAATTTTTCTGGCGATAACGCTGCTCTGTTCAGTCTCATTATTCTGATTCAACCGAGAAGACACGTTTCAGCAGCCCAGAGTTTGGGATGCTGATATTGTACATAGAAAAACTTTAACCCAAGCTCGACGGTGTAAAGGCCCGTTTCCACTACGAGCGCGGAAAAGAGCATTCTTTGTTTCTTTTATTGATCTTCGATTGAAGCGAGCGCAAAAAAAATCAATAAAACAAACAAAGAATGCTCTTTTCCACGCTCGTAGTGGAAACGGGCCTTAACACGCGAAAAAATTCCAACCAACTCTGTGTCTTCCACGTTAGCTTGGCAATCATTCAATTGTCTACACGCTTAACTTTACAGACAAAAAAGATAAATAGCCATTTTTAATAGACAAAAAAAATAGAAAAAGTTACTTTAGTAGTTGATAGCAATGTTGCTCATCACAACATGTGAGCAAAGTTTTTCACAAAAAAATACAAAAGTGTTCTGCAAAGCATCGAGTTTGAGGTTTTGCGGGAAAGCAAAATCAATGACGTATCAATATTTAAATTGATGTTGTCTCAATAATGTGTTACGATCATTAAGCTTGTTTGGGGAAATTGAAAAGAACGCAAGAATAACTTCAAATCATATGAGAAGATTCAGGTTTGTGGTTTCATGTTACGGCACATAAGTTACAGTTACAAATGTAAATAATGACACCATTTCCCAGCTCCATAAAATTAACTACATACTGCAACCCTGCTGAGTATTCCGCGGATTCACTTCTGCCATTTGCCAAATAAAGAAACTGGTTAATTATTTTGCATTTAAATTATTCCGAGCAAATCTTTGTATCCAATCTATTGAAAACAATTTTTAATAAAAGAATATTATCTACTTCAGCTGGAAATTATTTTTTAAAAGCACAAGTTATTAACTGTGTCATTGACCAATTTGGGCGTTGCCATTGCTCAAAAAACTCCCTAATTTCTTTTGTAAAAAGAGTAAAGATTTATTTAGTTCGCCTACATTGAATAAAATTTAATAAATTCTTGGTTGTATAGAACTTTTAAATAACCAATGGTACTGGGAAATCACATTCTCTCTCGATTTTGGAAAGTTTTTAAAAAGACTGTTTTCATTGCAATTCATTTGGCCAGCTCTCATCAGAAGAAATTGTTAGAAATGACAAACTGCAAGAAAACGTGTTTTTTTCCAATTCTACACAAATCACGTTTTTTTGCAGTTCGTCATTGCCAACGATTTCTTCTGTGGAGAGTTGGCCGAATGAATTCTAAAAAACTATCAAAGTTCAAAAAGTTTGTAGTTCCGTCAATATGATTAGTTAGTGTCGCTTTATTTGATGCAACAATTAAAAACTTTTAAATGAAAAAAAAAAGACTAATGTTGAATGTTTTTTTATTGCATAGTTGAAATAAAGCTAAAATTTTACGTTGCTGCCAACTTACAAAAAAAGACAAATGTTGTTACCTTATTTGACCCAGTTGTAAAATTAGAAAACAGGAAGAAAATTAGAATAAATTCGATAATAAATTTTACTGTACTTGTTTCATTTATTGTATCCTTCGCCATGTCCTTCTTCAGCGATGTCCGTACTTATTTGGTAAAATTATATCTTTGTAAAAGCGCTTTCTTTAAATACCTGTAATCCAAAGCGACCTCGTCCGACAGACTGGAATAAATATCTAATGCCTTACCAGACAACAGCGTGCTTAACTGAGCAACTAATACGGATCCAATTAGCAAATGACGCTCATGCTTGGCATTTCTTTCGTCGCTTTCACATTCACGCTGTACTCTTTTTTCTTAGCATAGCCTTTTCCGCTCTTGCATTAGAAACTCGAATTTTTCTTTTTCGTTCAAACTCAGCTCTTCAACATGCTGTTTTAACCCATTAACGCCCAAGCTTTTTTATTGGTGGATTTTATAATTACTTTCTCATTTTGCATAAATACTATCTTAATTCAGATTTTTTTACATTTTTGCAAAATGCGCAGCAGTTTTTGCGTAATCAACTGTTCTATTCATAGGATTAGATAGCGTTTTTTGTGAATGCTTTACGCTGCGATTGACGTATTACGCATCAAAAACATGTCCATAACAACAACTTAAAACAATTTAAGTAAAACAGCACGTGATTAAATTATGTTCTTGATGTTTTCTTAGAGTAGTTTGCCAAGGCCCAAGCATTTGATTTTTAAGATTGTTACTCTCAAACTTTTATGTGGTAGCTTAGGAAACAACCGGTACACAAAGTGATGTTACATTTCATGCAATAAGTTAGTGGTTTTTTATTAAAGCCCTTTAGTTGGCACCGTCTTTTTTTTACTCTTTTAGCAATGACATGGTCTAGTCCGCCGTAACGAATATCGATGTTTATGGGGGTTTTGGAAATGAATGGGTAACTAAATGGTCGGCCTCGCATGACACGCTTTCTATGGCCTTTCTGCAAATAGCTTACGGCCACAGCTCTTCAAAATCTTTTGTACAAATAGAATAAGGTCCGTGAATTAGCCGGTAAATGATGCAAGTATGTACCACAGCCATATTAATTATTGTCGTGACCAAGCAGCAATACCACTTTTTTCCATTATTGCAATACGATGTTTTTCTAAAAGCAGGTGATGATGATGCACCCCACCCATGTATTTGTTGTAATTTTTAATCATAAAGGGCTGAGGTTTCGACACTTTTTCTTTCAGCTCTTTACTCCATCTCTTTGTTGTGGCAAGAGGTTTAATTCTATCAAAATTGGAAGCTAACGCAACTCATTTGTTATCTTTTCATCTAAACGCGATGATTTCGTTTTCTGTATCGAGTCTGTAGTCGTACGTTCCTCTCTTCATTTTATCCATTTCTTTGGCTGGTTGTAAAGGACAGTGCGTTGTTCTCGTATCTCTAATAGTTCCAGTTACTCCAAAACCTTTTTTCTCAGTTGAACAAGAAGCGAGTGGCTAGTAAAGAAATTACCAAAATAAACAACATGAAACCAGAGGTTGTCCACGGTAGATAACATTTTCATCACCCACTCAAGATCCCAAAGATCCGGTAGTCTCAGAATCACTGGGTTTTTTTCCACAATACAGAGAAAAGTTAAAGCAGTACCCGCTTTCACCGCACATATCCCATAGTGTGTAACCAAATCTTATTGGTTCAGCTCCGGTAAACTGCTTTAACGAGTGATGTTCATAATATCGCACAATCATTTTATGGATAAGTATTTTTCAAAGATTTCCCACTGCTGAAAATTTTTATTGAGCAGCCAGGGAATTGTCTTGAAAGTGGATTATAGATTTCAGTGCCAGATACGCATTCCGAGTAAATGCGTTGCGGACAATGTTCACATCTAAATCCTTCTCCTCGTTTCAATAATTCCTTTTGCTTGATAACGTGTGATAGCCACTGAGCAACAAAAATCCGATAAAAACTTGTATCTCTTCAAAAGACACGGTAATACGAGATTTGTTTTTGTGTTATTGCATATCGAACTGTTTCATTAACAATGAGTTGATAAACTTCTGGGGAGAAAACTTTTTTTAAATTTGCACTGGAATCAAATCATGAAAGTAAGATTATAGATTTTCTAGCTTTATAGGCTCAGTATCATCCATGTTTGATTACTTGCTGTAGACGGGATTTTTTTTCCAAGCAACTTTTGGTCTTTCTTTTCATTGCTTTTTAGCCGGAGGGTTTGAATCTGCTAACGTTCATGGCACATCAGAGCCATCTTCCTCTTCAGCATTCACGACTTCGACAAGACCAGGAACATCACGAACTAAAGGCGTTGTAGTATCTTCATCATTTAATACATCTTCATCAGTAAGATCATCTACGTCTGGAGGAATTATTGCCAAATCCGTATCAATCTCTTCCAAAGCTAAGTTATCAAAAGCTGTTTCAAGATACATAAATACTTTGCGACTCATATTGAATGGACGTCTTGAAGTAAACCATGTAACACAATTACGTTTCTAGTAATTAGCTAGTGCATCTATGAAAATTGAAAATCAAAATTTTTCGCGAGTTTCTCTACATGTACTTAAGCTTAACTGGTTGATAACTTTTGATTTTTGAAATCTGTGTCTAAGGGGCAAGGACCTAAACTGTCTATCTGCGCTTCTGTGTTTATATTAGGTTGGATAGAAAGTTTTGTCGCATTTTTAACCTGGAATTTTATTATTAATTATTTTTGAACTTAGTTAAGTGAATGTTACTGTTATTATTATAATTCTTTAATTTACTGTTTCAGATTAATTTAATAACAGTTCCTTCAATTTTGATATTGATTTAAAACTCTAAAATGGGAATTGATCAAGCAGACATTGAAACGTTGGATCTTGTATGAATACAAAAAGGGCTCAAAATCATTGACAGCAGCAAGAAACAGTCATTCTGCCAATCAAAATGAGGCTCCGAGTATTCGTACCTGCCAACATTGGTTTAAACCAGGGGTGGGCAAACTTTTTAGCTCGAGGGCCGCATTTACAAGCTGATTTTGTCTGCGGGCCGCACTATGGTAATCTCTAAAAAAAGATCATAACTTTTTAATCAAGGTCCAAATTATCCTTTTTCGTCTCGAAAAAAGTAATCTCAAATTTTGGACATTGATTGAATGTGATGACTATTTTTTATAAATCATCACGACTGAAAGCAAAGAGAGAGTAAAGTTTTTTTCTTGAGGCTTTCGCAAGCCGTACAAAAAGTTGTGACGGGCCGTGTGTGGCCCTCCACAACTTTTTGCACTGAATTTTTCTTTGTCGAATTCATCCGCCAACTTGGATGGTGACGTGCTGCAGTGCTTTTCTTAAAAAAAAGCCCCCAAAATGTCACGCTCCTCATAGATTAAAGCCACCAACTTTATTCTTGCGGGAAAGACAATTTTCTAACTTGCTGAAGAACGCTTATTGACAAAAAATAGTAGTGTAATCAGATACTAAACGGTGGCCTTGACTGGAAAAATCGAGAAGAACACAACTTTGTTCACGATTGCTCGAAACTCTTTAAAAAAGATTGTTTTTTTATAATCAATTCTCAACCCCAATGTAGACACATAAAGAAATACTAATACAGATAAGTTAAGCAATTTTCTGTTACACGATTCTTAACTTCAACATTCTCCTTTGTCTCGACCACCGTCGCCACGATCTCCAAATCTTTTCTGCGTCTCTTCTAGCCTCTATCTCCGGCTCTCTGTCCGGTCTCTCTCAGTGGCCCAGTATCTCTCTTTTCTCATGAATGCCATAAGGTGCAACAAAATATATACATACCTTCCCGACGGTTGACGTTACCGGGAGAACAAAGCAAAAAAAAGTTAAAAAGAATCAAAGCTAAACTTTAATGTCCCAAATACCAGAACAAAACACAAAGCAATTGAAATGATACAAAGATCGATTGTTTGGATAAATATCGCATGCAATTCTTAATTTCGTAATGCTAAGAATAATTATGAAAATGACGGTCAGTGTTTGCCACAATCAATCGAGTTAATTACAACCTATTAAAGTACAATAAATAAGAAGTCGATATAAATGGAAGTTTGGAAACTAAAATTAATGAAATGAGATCGAACTAAATTTTCTAAAGCAATTGATTAAGATTCTGAGTTACAAAATGCAGCTTTATTTCAGCTTTATAATAAGAAAAACATCCAAAATTAAAATCTCTTTTTTTTAAAACAATAAGAACGCGAAGTGTAAAAAACCAAAGCGGCGCATCTAGTGAGGTTAATGAGGTTAATCCCGACTGCACAGATTTTAATAGGCCACTAAGACTGCACAGATAGAGTTTAACAATGCAAAAAACATAAATAAGATTGTAACATACCGAAATAAGAATCTTTGTAAAAACTCCCTGTGTCATTCAATGTACAAATTTGAAATTGGAGTCATTTATTACAATAGTTTTTATTTACAAAAGAACCAGTGTTTGCAGTTTATTGCTTCAGTAAACACTTCTCAGTTTAACTTTTTCAACTGATTATTTGGAAGTACCAACTTCTGTCTGACGGTTTTGGATGACGAAATTCGATGCTGGCTTAATAACACCACTGCCAGCATCTGATCCAGGCAGTGCAGCAGTCTGGGGTAGAAAAAGAATAAACCCTCGGCCCCAGTCCTCTTTGTTTCTGACCTGGAGTGGATACCCTTCAAACGACGACGAACTGATTATTTTATAAGGCAGCAAAATTGTTTTGTAACGTAATAAGCCAATACAATGACGTGCCACAGCATTAATAATATTTACAAGTTTACTTACGCCGCCATTGATTCGGACCAAATCTTCGACTCGAAGCAAAACTCACAAATACCAACACAATTAACTTTAACAACTTCATTATGACCAAACAATAGCTTACAAAACTTTATAATTTCTCTGACAAAAATTGACAAAATTATTCAATCGATAAAAGAATTTTATTCATAGTTTTGCAGAAAATTAATTTAAAATTAGACATTCAATAACTAAGCCGTATTTATGGAGAGACCAGAGTCTTCACACCCCTGTAAAAGTAGAAAGTTTTTTGAGTCAAAAAATTATTTTAACATAAACCTTTTACATATAAAAAATTTTTTCAACTTAAGTGTTATAAAAAGTTGACGCAGCCGCTGTTTTGACGTAAAAATAATAATAAAGCAGAACTTATTGGAACATTAGATTGAAATAAAAATTTCTTGAGATTGTCAAGTATTTGTATCAGGGTTGTGGAGACGAAGTAACTCGAGCTGCTTGTCTGTGGTCGGAATCGGAGTAATTTTTTTATATAAACTAAAGCCGGAGTCGTTATTGTTTTCGGTGACTTCAATTTTCAGATTTTTGGTAAATTACTTTTATTCTAAAGTATCTATAAAAAAGTCAGATTTACAATCTAAGTAGAAAAAATAATCACGCTCAAATACGGTGATTACTTTTTCGAGGACTGAGGCGCTTTTAGCTTTTAGTTTGAAATGAAGAGTAAAAAACAATTTTTGCTTGAAATTGATTTTTAATACAAAAAAATTTACTTTATTTCGATTTGGGATTTGTTTTGTAAAATTCAACAAAAGATTAAGAAAAAAGACTAAAAAGTTGGTCAAAATTTTACATTTTCGCCTTTACGGTCAATTTAAGATTAAAAAAGCACAACCGATATAAAAGTTTTTTGAGGAAATTTGGGATTTTGAATACAAGTACATATAAGTGAATACAAGTTATAAACCTGCCAAAAGCTATATTTAGATTGTTCCGCTAACGTTGTTGATCATTATACCCGGAGCCATCGTACATAGCAACCAGTGGCTGCATATTGACAAACCAGTGACATGGGGTATGGTCTTGAGGCTGTTGATCACAAAACACATTTTGTGAAGCCTATCGTTGTAACTTACACACAGCAATGCTACTGAAATGAATTGAAAGCTTGTGGAATAAATTAAATAGCAATGCTATGCTACTGGAATAAATAAAACCTACTGAAATAAATTGAAAGCTTGTGGAATAAATTAAATAGGAATGCTATGCTACCGGAATAAATGAAATCTGCTGGAATAAATTGAAAGCTTGTGAAATAAATTAAATAGCAATGCTATGCTATTGGAATAAATGAAATCTACTGGAACAAATTAAATAGCAAAGCTATGCTACTGGAATAAATTGAAAGCTTGTGGAATAAATTGAACAGCAATGCTATGCTACTGGAATAAATGAAATCTACTGGAATAAATTGAAAGCTTGCCTTAAAAGAAGAAAAGGAATTAGAAAAACTGAACTTATTGTTGTTTGCAAAAAGAAAGGTGGAGAGAAGAAAGTGACTAAGATTTTTTTTAAATATGTCTTCATTTAATTATTTTCTAGTCTTTCTACCATTTTGTGTATTAAGAATTTTTTTCAAAAACATTTTTGCTTGATAAATTTAGAGTCATTTTTTAACTTAATCCAAAAATCTTTACTTTTTACTCAAAAATCAGCCTTTAACAAATTTTTGGATTCTTGAAGAATCAAAGGTCTCTTTTCTTAAGATACCGACCGGACTAAATTTCATTGTCGAATATCGAAAGTATAACCTAACTTTAAACTCTGTAGTAAATTTTGAAATTTTAAACCTTGTTTCGGCGCACGCAGACATACCTATCTTTTTTACTTTGTCTTTTAAAAGCGTCTTTTAGGCCAGACATGGGCATTTTACTCCCGTGGGCCACGGGCCACATGCGGTTCTTAGCTCGACTCTGATCAGCCGGTGAAAGAATCAGAAGAAATTACAAAATAAACGATTTTTCTTATTTTAGCAACGCGTGGATTGAATGTGTATTTGTTTTTATTTTGAATTTTTTTTACATCGCGTATGCGTGTTACTAAAGTCACGTTGTTGTAAGCACGTTACAGATATCAAAACAAATTTTACTCCCAAAATGTTGACTACAAAAAAGGAAGGTAATTAGGGGCGTATACTCCAATTGTGCGAGGTGGGCGACGCACAGCCTGTAATTTTTCCACAGGAAAGTGTAAAAAAATTTTCTAAACTTTAAATTAAATAAAATAAAACTGTTGTCTGCCTAATGGGCAAGGTGCGCTTCTTGGGCGAGCAACTGCTCCACGTTCCCCTTCTTGGTTTTAGAGATGGGTAAGGGCGCGGTACCAGCGACGCTCTCTTATCCAATCAAATGGACAAAGCATCTCTAGCACCGAGGTGGCTACATGGGTCTCCTGAGGAAAAACCACTGGAACCTTCGCTCTATAATTTTTTTAGACCGATCACATTGCGTTTTGCGATTCACAAAATTACGCTTTGATGATATTTTTGATTTTTCTCAACATTCTCATTATTTTAAACCACCTTTCGTCAAATAAGTGGGCAGGCCATGTTTCGTTTCTTGCGTTTCTAGGTTTCATGTGAAAAAATAAGAATATTTTTTTCAATAACAGTTTGCAATCGTGAATAGTAACTGTGTTTTCAAAGTTTTCAAGTATACAATTTACATACAAATTATCCATTTTTTTACAGCTTAAGCGCTGACGTTGCGTTTATGCAACGCCTCAGATTTTGGAAAACAAACAAGAAATTGGAATTTTTTTTAATAATTATCTAAACTGCATAGGTGGGAATAACATATCAAAAAATTAAAAAAAATGAACATCTAGAAATAGGTAGGCGCTTAATGGGTTAAATTATCAAAAAGTCATGGCGGAATTTTTTAAGCTTTTAATACTTTTCACTTCTATTTCTTAATTTTTTAAACTTATTTCGGCTCAAAATCTACTGGCGTCATTTTGTTGTGTCCTTAGGAAAGACTCATTATGGTACTTTTCCCTACTTGCTGGTCTTGGAAAGCAATAATAAATTACAGTCATATCTCTTAAAGTTCAAGCGGACAGCAATATCTTGGCATCTCCGGCAGCAGGTCAGGGTAATTGCTTATCCTATGTATTAGCGTCTCCGTTGCTTTCCAGCAATTCAACAGGATAAATGTAGAGATAAACTAAAAAATATATAGATAAAAATATATAGATAAACTAAAAAATATATAGATAAAAATATAAAAAAATTTATTGTAGCAGCTTTGGAAGTTAGCAACTAAGGTTATATTTTAACATATTGGTTGATACACATTTGTGTAACGGCTGTAATATTCCTCGTGTAACAAAAATTTGTTGTAGTATTTTTGGTTTTTAGTTTGAATTTACCGCCATATTATATTATATTTATTTTTAATATTATATATTTCAGTTTAAGCGCACACCTTTAAAATGCCCACCGTCCGCCACTAAAGGTCATTTCAATAAAACAATAAGACAAGTTACCGGTCTTTCCAACTTATCCAGAACAAACTAAGCACTGTTTTATATAAAGAAAAACAACTAATATTATGCAGATTTTAGCGCAGCTTTTCTGTTCGGCTTTCCATAATATTTTCTTGTTGTCATGTGACCCCATGTAAAAGTTTTATCCCTTGCTTTAAACGAACATTTGTTTGAAATTTTTACAAAAAACTTCTGCATTTTGAACGGCTGTTTCGGCGCTGTTACACTTGAACGTGAAAAACCTAAAGCAATTATTATTTTTTTTTATGAGAAGAAAATAAATATTTAACGGTTTTTGTGTGCTATAAAACTTGAACGTTCTGTGTTCAAGTTTGGTGGATAATCACGAGATAAAACTTTACTTCAGGAATAAAAAATATTTTATTCAAGCACCGAATTGAATTAATTGAATTTATTCAAAACATTGTGGACAATTCTGAAGGCTGGGATAACGACTCTGAAGAATTTAAAAAGTTTTGGAAAAAATTGGAATAATCCTTTTTTCGTTTTATTTAAGACTTATTGCCAGCCATGGCAATCTTTAACTAAAGGCCTGGAAGCCTATTCGCTTTTTCCGTGATGACGTCACAAACGAAGGCTGACGAATAGCATTGCAGTTTGGTAACTGCTGGTTTACAACAAAGATTCTTTGACAATGACACTTTACTTTAGCAGAATTTAATAAGTAAATATTGTTATAGGTAGCGTCTAAACCTGAAGTTATAGCAGCTTTAATAAACTTGAACAACTGAAGTTTAATTTAAACTATAAATAAAGTAGAATTATCTGTAGTAGGCGCACCTGATAAACAATGGACTTATCAGTTTATTGTAGGTTCATCTACATGTGCTTGAAGGTAGAAGTTAGTTTAAAAACTTTTCTTGGTTTATTAAATAGCTTGTAACAAACTGAAAACAACTAAACTAAATTTTATACTAGCTTTTTTATAAAGTTTAACAAACTTGATTAGAGCTTTACTTATGTTAAAACTAATACAATTTTGATTTTTCATGTTTTTCTTTTTAATTTAGTTACTCAAGAACTTAACTTTATTTTATGTAAATATATTGTGTCTGTCAGGACTGCAGACAGGGCAACTGTTTCAACCTATCACATTGGCTTTTTGCAGTGGTGATTTTAGCTCTTCTGTTATTGGTCAGTCTTGCCCTTTGAATTGCCTGATATTGTAAGACTTTGATTTTTTTTCATACATGCACTAATAGTCAATAATATTTTCAATGAAAGCTAGAGTGACAGCATCAATAACATATATATAAGTATAATGATGACAAGAATTTGCAGAATTCAAATTTGCATCATTTTATTCACACTAAGGGGGAAGGTCCCCTGACAAGCCTTTGCATGAAAACCATTTGTTATTTTCAACTAAATTTTTATATATGTTTTTAAAAAGCAAGTCTCTCTTATTCAGTAAAATTATCATTTTGTGCAACTACTGTGGTCCATTTAATCAGTGGCCTATTTAACATTTTTTGCTTTTAACTTTAGGTAGATTTAATTAATCTCTTAATCAATCCTTCATAATGTACAATCTATTTCAGTTTGATTGTTATTACCTTTTATAATACTTGGTCTTTTAATTTAGCAAAAAAGTGTGATGATTAATAAATGTTGTGTTTCTAATTGTAAATCAAATCATGATGGTAATGCCGAAAATGTTACTTGCTTCAAATTTCCTACTGGTAAAACTTTAACAGGAAAAATGTTTAAAAAAAATACCGAGAGAAGGACTTAATGTGTCAAAAGTTTGTATCAAACATTTTCAAGAATGTGATATTATTAAATATGACATTATACCTGAAAAACATGGTGACCCAGATGTTAAGATACCACAAAAAAAATTGAGCTTCAAAAAGATGCTTTACCTTGCATTTTTCCAAACTTATGTTCTTACTTGTCAACTTCAACTACCTTTGTACGACGTTCCAGCCCATCAAAATGTCACAAACGAAATGAGGAATACCACGCAATTGTGCAAGAACAATTGCTTAACACTGACAAACTTACTTCATATGAATTTTTTCTTGAAGGATTCGATAAGCATCTGCTAGAATTTCGGCATTCTGCAATTGCTCAAAAAAATAATGATTATGTGCTTGTATATCACATTTCATTTCCTGTAATTGAACATTAACCCTTTCTAAAATTTCCTGTTCTTGTGCACAAATCAATGAATTTAGATGTATGGTTTCAAGACATTAAAGCTTAATTTTGACGACCTTAAAAAACAACAGTTAAAAAATGTTGTTTGAAACACTGGAGCCAGTTAGAAAATCTTCTTGCTTGACTGAACAACAATGAAAACACTGAAAAATTTTCTACTGTAGTTAGTAAGAGGTCATTGGTTGAACAAGCAAGTAAAATTATTACAAAGGAAAGAAACACACTAAACAAATATGCCTGTCCTGTTGATGCTGCTGATCATGAAAATGTGCAGTTCCTTCTTCCATGGGTACTTGGCTAGATGCGTGGTCAAATCTAAGCTTGCTGCAATGCCACAGAGAAGGATTTCTCGCTAAAGATACCTTTTTGATTTTGCACCATACTTTAAAAGTATTGAAGACTGTTGCTAAATATTGTATTTGTTGGAGAATTTAAATTTTGACTTTGTTTTTTATGGCAAATTCTAGACTGATCATTCAGAAAGTCTATTTGGCCAGTATTGTCACATCTGCGGCGGCAACAGATTAGTGTCTGTTCAAGAAATAAAAGGAAGTGAAAGAAAACTTAAAATTAATATAATAGCTTTTTGCGATTACATTCTCCGTCTTTCACCATTTCAGTGAAGAAATATTTATTGGAATTTTCGGACTCAGTTAAAATCACTAAACTATCAAAAGGCGACCAAAATCTTATTGAAGAGTTTCCGTATAGCCAAATTGCATTTGATGAAACTCAACTACCAGTTTTGCTCTATGTCGCAGGGTATGCTGCCAAAAAAGTCGCTTCAAGACTGTCTTGTGGTGGTTGCAAACAACTGCTAGTTTTATTTATTTATTTATTTTATTATTTTATTTATTTATTTTTTTTTATTATTTTATTTATTTTTATTTTTACTCACAATCAACTTGAAATTAATCACAGTGCATGTAGAAATAAAGATTGTGAATAAGGAAGCAGCGACTAAACGAAGTACGTTATTACATGCACAACGTCAGTTATTGAAATTATCGCTGTACCTTTGAACAAAGCGATGTGATATTAATAAGAAACGGAAAGCGAAACAAAATAATTAATACACACATCCGAGCCATAGCCAGAGAATGTTGTGTAATCATGGGTGGGAAAAACAACAAACTCAAAGATCAAAAGGGTCTGGACCAAAATGGGTCAGGCAGGCAAAGAAATCCATTCAAAGAAATCCTGCCACGGGTCAAAAGGACCATTTCAAAGGCATATGGCTGGACAAAAAATTTATATACATAAGGTAAAACATACAAATAGTAAACAATAGTAGGTGCAAAAGAAGTAAATTATGAGAATTTTCATCGAACTGGATGGGCCGTAATGATCTGGATGTTGCCTTTGAAGTCGTATCGGTCTTTTATCACCTTCAATTTCTTCGTCTAATTAGGCGGAGTTACCTGTAATAATAAAAACCAGGAGCAGATGTTTTAAAATTTGTGAAGTCTATTAACATTAAAAATTATGTTATTATAAGGTGCTTTTGAAATTCTGTACGAAATTTACAATATTATTTTATCTGTTTAATGCTTGATGGTACTTTATTCCAAGCTAGAGGACCTCTGTATCTTAAAGATTGTTTAGTTACATTTAATCTACAAAATGAGGGATAGAATTTGGACCGGCTTCTTGTACATTTAGTGAAATTGTCGCTTACCAGGTTATTTTGAAAAAATGATCAAAGCATGGTGGTAACATGCCTTTTGTATATTTATACATAAAACAAGTTATTTCTAATTCGGTTATTTGATCAATTGTCGTTATGTTGTTGTTTCGCAAGATGTCAGTAACGTTGGCTCTGTTATGTAATCCAAATGTCAATGGTATGAATTTATTAGCGATTCGTTGAATTTTTTGAGGCCAAGTTGTAATACAATATCTTATATTACTGATTATCAGGGAGTTGTACAATACAAGCAAAGTTTTTTGTCAAAGTGTTTTGAGATTTTTTTAATGGTACCATAACTTACGCAGATTTTTCGTAGAACAAAGTCCATGTGTAATTTCCAACTTAAATGTTTATGAAATATTATTCCCAAAAATTTCGTTTTTGGTTGCACAGAAATAAATTTATTTCTGATTGAAATTGTCAGTTTTTTTGATGGAGGCTTTGTTTTGGGTGTGCGAAAGATCACATAATGTGTTTTGTCAGTGTTGAGAAATAGCCGATTTGCTAGAAGCCACTTATCTATGTTCAGTAACTCCTTATTTGCAGCTTCATACAAAGTTTCATAGCAATTACTTTTTAAAAATATGTTAGTGTCGTCTGCGTACATGATGCATTTTCCTAAGGTCAAGCAATTATTTAAATCATTTACATAAATTGAGAATAGTAAAGGACCTAAAATTAAACCCTGAGGGACACCATATTTTATTGACTTAGTATTAGAGCAGATATTATTTATTTTAATTGTTTTCTATTGCTAAGATAGCTACAAAACCAATCATGCGCTACATTACAAATTCCATAATGCCATAATTTGAATAATAAAATTTTATGATCAATTGTATCGAATTCTTTAGATAGATCAAGAAATATGCCAAGTACATGTTCTTTGTTTTCAAAAGCTTCAGCAATATTTTCAATTAATAATGAAGTTGCGTGACTAGTTGAGTGATTTTTTCTGAAGCCAAATTGATATTTATAAAAAAAGTTTTGTTTTTTTAAGAATAATACTACACGATTGTTGATGAAAGAGGTGAAATTTTGCAGGTTGACATAGACAATTCCGTGCTTACATATTTTCAAAAACTTAACCGAGGTGGATTAACTTATCCTTCAACTATTTTATTACATGTATTTTAAGCTGCTCATGCTTTATTTATAATATGCAGCTCAAAAAATTATAAAAAAGTTTTCATTCAACTAAATAATCGAAAGGCTGTCCTTACAAAAATTTTAAAAGAGTAGACGCAATTTGTTGAGGTTTTTATAATGTCTGAAGATTGCAATTGATGTTTAAATAGCAATTCTGTTATTTTATTGAAATGCGCCAGTGTTTGGTTTAATATAATGTCAAACAACTATTTCAAAGCTCAAAACGACAATGTTAGGCATTCTGCTGTAATTACTAAAAGAGACACCAAATTTTAAGCTACTTTTAAAAGTTAACCAGTTTTTTTATATATTTGCTCTTTATGACTATAACAAAAGTTTTCTCAATCTATTACCATTTTTAAATTATTTATTCATTTTAGCAACTTATTGTGCTAATTTAAATTTTTTGTTTGTAAGTTATGCTACCTAAGCATAATTAACAAAAATGCTTTGTAACAACCTTTAAGTGATATTAATAAAATTATTACTGTTTGCAACTAGTAAATACAGTTTCACGGATAGAAGTAAAAACTTATTTAAGTTTTAGCGACCACGCTACTTTAGTCGGTGATTCTCTTTAACACGCTACGCGTAGACGATTGCCTTTAATCGTGCATTTTGAAAACGGCGGAAAATAAACTAATAAAGAAAAGGAAGAGTTAAGACAGAATAAAGTGTAGATGTGTTTTTATACATAGTAGGCTCACAGCAAGCTAAGAAGTAAGCAAATAGATATTACAAGGTGTCCATAAAGTCTCTTTACAATTTAAAAAATTATTACAAAGTGAAATAATGAGATATCGCAATGAGGGTTGTTTTATGTTAATCAGTATTTCATAAACTTTTTATTGACACTAAAATTTATTGTTTCAGATAAAATTTCTTAATTAAAATTTCTTAATTAAAATTTCTTATGTTTAATGATTGAGTGATATGAACTCATTGTTTGAAGGGCATCTACTCCAGGTCAGACACAAACAGGACTGGGGCCGAGGGTTTATCCTTTTACTACCCCAGACTGTTGCACTGCCTGAATCAGATGCTGGCAGTGGTGTTATTAAGCCAGCATCGAGTTTCGTCATCCAAAACCGTCAGACCTCGTGCTCCATGTGGTGTCCGATGTATAAGGCACGCTGTTAGTACATAGTCTGCGGTTTGCTCAGAGGCGCTGCACTCACAATTCGGTGAAGGAGCGAGACCCCATTTGTGCATGGACGAATGGAATCGCCCAACACCAGTCCGCAGGAGGTTGAGCTTAACCCAAGCTGCTTGGGGTAAACCCATCCCAACAGGCCTGGAACCGGTCTCGGGCACAAAACCACGGACCCTGGAAGCATTTTTACAGTACTCCGCGTTCCATTTGTAATTTGTCCATTCAGAAGCGCAGATGCCAAGTCTGGCAAGGTTGTTTAAAAGATTCCGCGCAGCTGACACAAACGCGCGTTTGGATCTTAGTCTCACTATGCGAGTATCTGAGGACCCACTTAAAAAACCATACAAGATATGATCGGGGTCCAGAGATCCACGGTGAGCCAAGGAGGGTGTCGCTCTCATTTGGCGAAGCTCAGATGGCTGGATGCCTGAGAGTATAGGTAGGTGGTCCGTCGGGGTGGGACGCAGGCATCCAGTGACTATGCGCAAGGCGTCATTCAAAACATTGTCGATGAGACGAGTGTGAGCACTGCGACACCAGACTGGCGCACAGTACTCAGCTGTTGAGTAGACTAGAGATAAGGTGGCTATGCGTAGTGTTTTAGCATCAGCACCTCATCCCGAACCCACGAGTCGCCTCAACAGTGTGACGCGCGATGATAGTTTTTTGCGCAATGCCACTAAATGGTGACGAAACGTGAGCGATCTGTCCAGTTTTACCCCAAGATAAGTAGGGGTTGGACAGAACGGTAAACGTCTACCATTGTTGTAGACCTTTAGCTCACGTTTGGCATCTCGGTTATTTAAGTGAAAGGCTCCCGTCACGGTCTTAGTGTGACTGAGTTTCAACCTCCAAGTCTGGAGATACGCTGAAAGTGTAGACATGTCTTTGGCTTAAGGTCCCTTCCAAGTCCTTCCAGCTTCCAGAGGAATGCAACAATGCTAAGTCATCAGCATAAGCAAACTTTCTGGAAATCATGGAAGGAAGATCGTACGTATAGATGTTAAATAAAAAGGGAGCCAATACCGATCCCTGAGGAACGCCGTTTTTAAGACGGCGTAGCCTGCTTTGTTTGCTGTCACCGGTGGTAAGGGTGAAACTTCAATTTCGGACAAGCTCCATAAGCATTTTGACCATGTGCTTATCCGGAAGTAGTCTCAGCAGCTTGCAGGTAAGACCACGGTGCCAGACAGTGTCATAAGCAGCTGTCAGATCGACAAATGCAGCACCAGCCTTCTTTTTAGCCTCTAAAGAATCCTCGATGTTCTGGGTTAGCAAAATAACTTGATCTACGGTTGACTTCCCGCGTCGGAACCCAGCCTGCTCTTTAGGTAGCAGTGGATCGATTAGCGGTTCAACGCGGGCATAGATAAGCCTATCGAGGATCTTGTAGAGGACACAGAGCAGAGGTATCGGTCGATAACTCTTTGGGTCCCCCACGGGCTTCATTGGTTTTGGGATCGCGACTACAAGCGCTCTTTTCCAGATTTTGGGAATTTTGATTCGGCGCAAACAGGAAGAAAGGAAGTCACCTAACCAGGACTTCAAAGCAGCTCCAGCATGGAGTATAACCTCGTGGAAGATGGAATCAGGACCCGGAGCTTTACCTGGTTTTAAATGTTGAAGGGCAGCAGTAAATTCTCTCTGAAAAAATTGTCAGAGATATTTACTGCGTCTGGTGTTGTGGCCCCTAAAGGTCAGACACTTCTTGAAAGACAAGTCAAGAAGACTTGTAGTCAACAGCCTTGTATTTCCCATTTCTAACCAGCTAAGATGCAATAGCATAGACTGAAACAGGACAGTGACGAGGAGAGTGTTGTGACCTACCAGTAAGGTTGTTCAAAATACTCCATGCTTTTCGACTAGAGTGTGAGAAGTCAATGCTCCGAACTGCCTTGGACCATCGATCTCTCCGCTTTCTGTCAAGCTTGGCAAGCAGAGCTGTAGCAGCCAAGCTCGAGTCGTCCCCCTGAGGAGACTGCAGAAAGGTTTTATAGAGGGATTCACACTCTGCATCCCAACACGAAATATAGTTGGTTCGATACCCGCTTGGGATAGTCTTTTTGGCTGCTCTTTAATGGTGTTACAGAAGTCCTGGTAAGCCGCATCCACATCAAGTGAATCAGGCGGCAACAAAGTCTTTGTGAATTTATTCGTCAAAGCAATGTAGTGACTCCATTTGTCCTTGCGGAAGTTCCATCGCTTAACAGGCATGCTTGGCATCGCCATAGCAAACCTTGGTGGTGTAATAAGCGAAGGTCAATGTTGTGACCTGGGGAACTTTTCAAGGACACGTCTGTTAAGTTTACTACGTGTATCGTCAGCAGCCGCGGTCTATTTCTTTTATCAGTCTATGGCTGTGGTTATTAACTTACCTTAAGTAAACCTATATTGTACTTAATCTTTAAGCATATGCAAAAATTTTATTGGCAAGGTCTAAGTGAAGGCAATTTAGAACATGCACAGCTAAATAAAACCAATTTTAAAAATATTCAGTGACAACGCTACCAACCACGTGCATTACAAACTCAAACCAAAACTAAAAAACAGAAAGAAAAATTCAACACAGTTAGATGCACATGGATCAAGTGATAAATGTTGCCATTATACAAAATGAAATTGCCTTTCTACCAACGTCTATCCGGTAAGCGACTGTTTGGACCTACGCTGGCGAAAGCTAGATCTAGATTGCCAGTGTTCCAGCGGCCGGAATAAAAACTGGCAACATCCTTGGCATTATATAGTAGGGCAAGACAATTAATACTTGCCCAGCCAGCCAAGCACTCACCGTCCGGATTGTTGTCGTCGTAACCCTAGCAAGCATGACGACAGTTAATATCGCCAGCGTAAAGACAGGGGTGAGGAAACACTGGGAGATCCAGGGTTCGCAATCGCGTTGGCGGTAGCTTGTAGACGTTGACTATTTTATAGCCATCAACGTCCACACACAACCACTCGATTTCCGATGTTGATGGAGATTGGTCCAAAAGCGTGTATCTCAGTCGCTCGTGGACAAACGTGGCAAGGCTATGCTTCTTGCTTAAAGAAGACCTACAGCTAGTTGGTAGTTTGGAAATACCAACTTCTCTGCATCAGTGCAGTGGGTCTCTTGCAGTAGGATGACGAGTGCCTCAGACTGCATAGCGAGATAATGAAGAACGTTCATCTTGCTTGCAGTGAGGCCTTTGATGTTCAGCTGAAAAATAGTGGGTCTTCGGAACTTGTTGGCAATGTGCCCTGAAAAGGGCAGTTTCATCTGACATTGACCCGTCCTGAGAAGGACGTTTGCCGATTAGCAGACCCACACTGAACATTGGAATGGGTGGATATCCCTTCGTTTTGTAGGTTCGGCTTTGGTCTGTCATTGTAACAGCAATGAACATACTTACTCACGGCCAAGGCTGCGAGAAAGCACCTACCATCTGGGCTTTATATGAACTGAACTCCCATAAAATGACTACTCCTCAAGAAAAAGCGCAATGTGTATCCTGGTTAATTGAGACGAAATCAGATGTTCAGACCCAGCGAAACTACAGAAGTAAGTATGGAAGAGACCCACCATCACGTCCTTCAATTCGTTTATGGCACAAGAAATTTATGAAGACAGGGACAATGTTCGATACAGTGTTTGATACAAGGAGGAGTGGGCGACCAAGAACATCTGAAGAAAACATCGAGCGTGTAAGGCAAGCCTTTCAACGTTCTCCTATAAAGTCCATCCGTACTGCTGCCAGACAATTGGAACTACCACGTTTAACAGTACACAAAGTCCTACACAAGAATTTAAGATTGTATGCTTACAAAGTGCAAATGTTACAAGCACTTTAGCCAAACGACATGCCGAGACGAAAAGAATTTGCAGTGAATATGCTGCAACGAATTCTGAGGATGAAGCATTTCTCAAGCGAGTATGTTTTAGTGATGAGGCAACTTTTATGTCTCAGGAAAGTTAAACAAACACAATGTAAGAATTTGGGGATCAGTAAGAAGTAAGAAAGGTCTGAACATCTGATTTTGTCTTAATTAACCAGGATACACATTGCGCTTTTTTTTGATGAGTAGTCATTTTATGGGCGTTCAGTTCATATAACTCAATCATTAAACATAAGAAATTTTAATTAAGAAATTTTATCTGAAACAATAAATTTTAGTGTCAATAAAAAGTTTATGAAATACTGATTAACATAAAACAACCCTCATTGCGATATCTCATCATTTCACTTTTTAATAATTTTTTTAAATTGTAAAGAGACTTTATGGACACTGTAGGCTTACAGCTTACATTGAAGCGATTTCTTGAAAAAAAAAATACATCTGCCAAAATATTCTGTGCTTTCGAGATTATTATCGAGTTTTCCGAAGCAGCTTACTGTATGATGCTGTTAACAATTTCGTGCTTGTGTTTTATTACAGATGTGTTTGTTTTTAACGTAATTTTCTATCACCGTTGGTCATCCTCGTCACTACATGCTAACCAGCAGAACACTTGCTCGCTAGCTGCGCCTCAGTTTCCTCGACCACGTGACACCTCCACACCATTACGCCACTATTCACTCGCCGACACAAGTTTGAGACAAAATTCTACATTCAGCGTCCTCCTTCCAGAATTTTGTGAATTTAATTTAACAGGCTATTTTCAATCCATTGAATTAATTTTTAACGACAACAACATAACATCTGAAATTTTAACGACAACAAAAAAAATCTAAAAAAAATGTCGGCAGCGTAGTCGAGTGTCGGCAGTGTGGTCGAGTGATTAAAGAGCCGGACTCGTGACCAACACAGTCTCGGTTCAAAACCCACTCGCGCCATTCTGTTGTGTCTTTGGAAAGGACACTTTATGGCACTTTCCCCTGCTTGGTGATCTTGGCAAGCAGTTCTAAGTTACAGTCATATCTTTATTAAATTACAAGCGGACAGCAATATTTTGGCATCTCCGGAAGCAGGTCGGGGTAATTGCTTACCCTATTAGCGCCTCCGTCGCTTTCCTGCGAGTCAGGAGGATAAATATAAAGATAAAATAAAATAAAAAATAAATAAAAATAAAATATCTACATACTCGCACTTAATCCAGGCTCTCAGTGAAACCACCCACATTTTAAAAGGACTAACAGACATAATATGAATCACAAACAATGTCGCTCCCTACACCACTTTAAAACAAGCTTTGATTGAGCAATATACAGTATAACAACGCCATCGGGTTGCTTACAAAAAATTTTAAATGACTGCCACAGAGGCCAACGTACAGCAACCGCATACTTGATACAATTACGTACGCTACAAGGTACACAGTACGACTCAAACTCCCCTCTTCAAAAAGACTTCATTAAGCATAAGTTGCTCAAATCTTTAGACTCACATTTACGGTTGTGCTTATATCATTATGAGGACGGACCACTAGATGCATTAGCTAAACATGCAGACAAACTTCTTTCTCTACACAACAATTCCCCCTCATCAAAATCATTACGCTCTAATCGCAACGATAATAATCAAACGTTGATCAACGAATCGGTAAATTCCAGACTTCAAAATTTACAACGCCAATTAGTCGATATTTCTAAGGTACACACTCAGTCCCCAAACACTACCAAAGAAAATACACATAACGCTCTGCCGTGCTACTATCACCAGCAATTTGGCAACCAAGCCCGCAAATGCCAAGGTCCATCATGCCCTGCGTTTAGCAACTCTGGAACTCCTCTGTCAAAAAACGCGGCACCTGCCTCCATGGCTTAAGGGGTTGGAGGCAGGACAACATAGACAAAACTCCCTTGTTTTATGTGATGGACCGAATTACTACCACATGATTTCTTGTGGATACTGGGGCAGCATGTTCGGTTATACCTCAAACTATAGCTGGCTGTGGTACCTCTTCCCACTCCAGTGTTCAGGGTAACACCTTCTTACCCATTATTGGCTGTGGTCGCCTCATCACCTCTGGGTTATTTTCCACTAAGCTTGATCTAGGATTTTCTAGGTTTTTCTCATTCACATTTTACGTTTCCTCTCAACTCGACTATGGCATTTTAGGAGCCGAGTTTCTCGCTCATCATTAGCTTTGTGTCAACGTTGCTTCGCAACGGTTAATTGAGAACCCTGAGGTACAACACTCCTCTCCAGAAGACTCCTCATCTCTCCGATGCCGAATATGGGATTTCATCAGGCGACACTTCCCAAGCCCAACTAGTGAACACAATTTGAGATGAATTTTCTAACGTTTTTGAAGGCGACAAACGATTGTGTTGTATTAGACACTCAGTGATAGCTGACGTCCACACTCTTACAGAAACTCCAATGAGCCTTTCAGCTCGTCGTCTGAATCCCAAACAGTATCAGGCCCTAAAGGTGGAACTTAAACGGTTGATTGACGAAGGGGTTCTCGAGCGCAGCCAGAGTCCTTGGACGTCCCCTATCGTAATGGTTAAGAAAAAATTCGGAGGTTGGCGCCTGTGTGCAGATTGTATACAACTTAACAAATTGTTGAAAATTCAAAAATATGCACTACTAAATATTAACAACTTTGCTTCAATAGCTCACGGCTGCAAGTGGTTCTCAAGAATCGACATTGCCGATGCTTACTATAACATTTTCGTCAATTCTTTGCACAGACACAAGCTGACAATCACCACCCCTCTTGGCAATTATTGCTACAATTACTTGCCCATGGGTCTTTTTTCAAGCTCGTGCTACTATCAACGTTTGATGAACGAAGTAGTTAGCAGATTGCTTCAAGTTTACTGCTACCTTGACAACCTTATCATTATGTCTCAAAGCTATGAGGAGCACGTCCAGCTCCTTCGCCAAGTATTTTCGCGGTTGTGTGAACATGGTTTGGTAGTTAAAGAATCCAAATGTTTTTTTGCAGTTCACAGTCTTTCATTTTTGGGGTATCAGGTTTGCCCCGAGGGTCTAGCGCCTCTTCAATCCAAAGTTTCTGCCATCAAAGACTACCTGCTTCCACGCACAAAACGCCAGCCAAAAGCTTATTTGGGAATGTATCAATTTTACGCCCGCTTCGTTAAGGTTTACGCCAAGCTATTACAACCATTGCACGACTTTGCTACACAGTGCCCTCCTCGACGCTCCCTTTCGTGAAACAAAGGATTAGTTTCACGTTTCCAGGCAAGTAAAGAAGCACTTACTAACGCCACGCTGCTTGCATTACCAGACCCAGATGCTCAAACCGAATTAGTGACTGATGCCAGTGGCACCACAATAAGATGTGTTCTACAGCAACGGAAAGAAGGGACACTCACTCGATTAGCCTTTTGGTCAAAAGGACTGACCAAAGCACAGCTACACTGGTCCACTTTTGAAAGAGAATTGTTTGCATGCTATGCATCATTAAAACATTTCAGATATTATTTGGAAGCCAAAGACTTCACTCTTTGTACCAACCATTGCCCCATTGTGACCCAATTTTACAGCACAACCCGAGTGACTTCACCCAGACAAGAGCGGTTCTTTGACTTCATCAGCCAAATGACAAATAAATTAAAACATGTAAGCGGGAAGAAAAACGTTGTCGACATCCTTAGCCGCCCGGGTGATCCGTCGCTCTTAAATTCAATCCTCCCTAACTCTGTAAGCATCGACTATCTCAAAATGGCAGAAAAACAGCAGTCCGACTTGGATTTGCAAAATTTAAAACAAAACAACACGACTAGCCTTCTGTTAAAAGATGTCCCGTTGTGAGAAATTGGCGCTACACTTTTGTGTGATAACTTTCAAGGAAGGCTAAGACCACTTGTTCCAAAATCTAGGCGTCGGGCAATCTTCCAGCATTTTCATTCCAGCTCCCATCCCGGGATTAAATCTGGAACCAAAAGCATTGGCCGATTGATGGTTTGGCGTGACATGCGCAAAGATATCAGACAGTGGACCAAAGAATGCCAAGCTTGCGCCCGATCAAAGGTTATTAGGCGAAATACGGCCAAAGTCGAGGCGGTCACACCCCCTCCTTGAGGACGCTTTACTCACGTCTACCTAGACATCATAGGCCCACTAAGATTCTCTAAAGGTCACAATTACGTCTTGACCGTCATTGATAGATTTTCACGGTTTTTTCAAGCCGTACCGCTAGTTGGCATTACCGCCAAAGAGTGTGTCGACGGATTTATTCGTCACTGAGTATCTCTTTTGGATGCCCAGATCGCATTTATTGTGATAGAGGACACCAATTCACTAGCACTGTCTGGAATGATATGTGTGTAACTTTGGGCTGCGAGCTGCATCACTCCACTGCCTATCATCCTCAGGCACAAGGGTTGATAGAGCGGTTTAACAAAACACTTAAAACATCTTTGAAATGCCACGAAGAACCTAGTGAGTGGTATGATCAACTACCCTGGACTCTCCTGACATTTACGTAACATTTCCAAAGAAGATTTGAACTTCTCCGCCCCCAGTGATCTCTTATTTGGCCAACCAGTAAGACTGCCTGGAGAATTTTTTGAGCCCGTTTCTGAAGACACTTTTAACATTAATTCGTCATCTTTCGCTCAAAGTTTGAGCCATTATATGCAGCAAATCTCGTATTTTGCACCGAGACGTACCAACAGAGCACATTATGTGGACAAGGCTCTCATGGATCCTGGTACACCTATGTTTCTATCAAAATCGATAGTCACCGCCCACCATTGCACGCAGTCTATAAAGGTCCTTTCCGAATTATTCAGCGCCACCCCAAATATTTCGTTGTAGACTTGCGGACTCATATTGACAACATCTCCGTAGACAGACTGAAAGTGGCTCATCTTTCTCTAGAAGGTTTCTCAAATCTCAACAGCCTAGGCTAGTCAACTCATCGCCCTCCGCAAGCGAACTCGGCGCCGGCAACAGTAACATTATTCCTACCAAGCCATCATCCCCTACATCAACATAACTTGCTCTTTTGTGGATAACATGCCTACCGACACCATTCATTCATCTTCTCTCACCTCACCACAAGTTATCACGCGAAAAGGAAGAGTCAACATGCCTACCAGGCTCCTTGATTATGACACCGTTTTTAATATGCTTTTATTTGTTCTCTGTCGGGGTGAATCCTCGCCCTTTACACGTTGTTTTGAGGGATTCAGGGAAAGAGCCTGTAACGGTAAATGGCGCTGGAGTTGCCGATTGCCGCAAAGTGATATGTCGATTAGCGCACTTCCGGCTTTAACAAAATGAAAACTCAATAATAACCAAGAAATTTTAATGAAAAATAAATAATTAACTGAAGCGTTGGAAAGTGTTGGTAAAGGCGAAAGCGAAAGCCGTAATCTGTAAATAAATAAAACGAACTAAAAATTAAACACAAAAAGAAAACGCATAGATGTCTTACCGAGCAGTTCACGTCGTTGCTGACTCACAGGGAAACAGGAATTACCAAAAACAGCACTAAGTCTACTTTAGACTTCAACCAGCCGCCCACAAACACTGCAGCTGGTCGCCTCACAAATTGAGAATGTAACTAGAACTCACAAAGCCAGCTCTAAAATGAACGCGCTGCAGACACAAACTATGCTCCGAGATGAGATTGACTAAAAATAAAGCGTAAAACAAAAAAGGCGCTGGCAGCGAGTGCACGCGCAAATTATGATCAGAAACTCAAAGGAAATAAAGCAAACACGTGCGTTGGTAATTTTCTACACTCCCAACACCAGAAAAATTAAAAAAAAAAAAAAAATTACCAACGCTGCACACAACATAGGTAACATTAAAGGAATCATTTACAACTTTATTTTACGGATTACCAGAGTCCTTCCGCGGCATAACATCAAGATATGCCGCGGAAGGTGGACCTAGCACAGTTTATGAACGGGTCGCCGTACTTCAGAACCACGCGGTTTTACTAAGACTTGGCGCATCAAGCCTTGTTCGTTGGGAAAAACTTTGCCAAGACGCCATTGCGAACGAGGAATCGATTCGTCCACGAGGAGAACCACATTGTCTTTTTGAAAATTGGTCTTCTTAAACCATTTTTGGCGGGCAATTATCGTCTTAAATATTCTCGAGACCATCTTCTCCAAAATTGATCAGCTAGATATTGTACATGTTTCCAACGTCTTTTGGGACAACAGTTCTCATCAAAAGGAAGTGAAGGGGGCAAGTTGCCAGTAGGACACAACTTCAAAAGATGATTAGGTGTTAACGGTTCCAAACCATCTGCATCGGTTGTGATTGGAGTTAAAGAGGAGAGTTTAAAATAGACTCTGCTTCCAATAAAAAGGTGTGAAGTTGGTCGTCCTCGAGAGTTCGTTTCGTCATCAATGTTAAAATTTGTCTGACTGACCGAATCATTCTCTCATAAGCATCACCCAGTGGCTGGCATTTGGAGGATTGAAAGTCCATTGAATTTCTTTTAAAGGAGAAAATCTTCAATCTGGTGCTGATTTCACTGGCGCAGGGCTTCACAAAGGGTCTTCTCGGCGGAAATGAAATTGATTCCGTTGTCCGAGAAAAAGTGCAGAACGGGACCTCTTCTTGATAGGAAACGACGTAAGGCATTGATGAAGCGTCGGTTGTCAGATCCATCGCGACTTCAATGTGAATTGCTCTAGAAGTTTAAACAAGTAAAAAGGAAACCATATCTTTTCATTTGAGAACGTTGTTGTTTCACGAGCAATGGTCCAAAGTAGTCAACGCCACAGTATGCCAAGGGATGAGTATCAACTTGTAGGCGCGACAGAGGAAGATCAGCCATTTTTTGTGCTCCCGGCTTTTCGTAGCGTCGTCGGCAATGCATTCAAGAATTAAGCACTCTGCAAACAACAGCTGTACTTCTTAAAATCCAATAACTTTGTAGTAACTGGTTCAACGTCATATTTGCTCCACCATGACCTGTAATGCAATGATAATGAAGAACAATAAGATTGGTTAAGTGCGAGGTGTGAGGCAAGATAATTGGGTGCTTAAGATCAAAAGAAACAGAAGCTCTATCTAAACGGCGGCCTACTCTTAAGAGACCGTTCACAATAACAGGATTTAATTTTAGAAGGGGAGATTTGGAAGGTAGAGAAAAGTTTTCATTGGTTTGCATCTTTGACATGATGTAGCCGAAACAGTTTCATTGCACATATCTACGAGGTAATAAGCTCAATTTCTGCTTTTCGAAGATCAGAGACAGACAAGGAACGAGAAAAATGATAGACAGAGTTGGAATTAAAAGCCAAGCAATGGCTTTATGCAATTAGCTTATCAGCTGGCTCAATCCTTTCGGCAATCCAAAATGCAGACGCGGTTTTCTTATCAAAGGCTTTAACATTTTTTACATCTAATGAGGTCTCCCCCAACCGGCAAGGCCAACTGTCTGGGGATTCACTTAAAAACTCTGGTCCAGAAAGCCACGACATAGTTTTCATTAGTTTTTCCGATTTACAGCCTGGGACAAAAGTTTAAGACCACCTTTGGAAAAAGGCACATTTTAGAAAAAAGCTTCTTAATCACCTAATACTAAATATTCTTGTGTCAAAATGTATATTTAGTTTTTGGATATAAACCTTATCACACATTAATTTTTAATTTTTACTTTCGTTCAATTTTTTAAATGTTTAGCTTAAAAATACAAAATTTTGAACCACAAAAATTGGCAAAAACTCTAGTAGTTAACGTTGAAAAACGTATTCAATTTACCGGTCGTTGCACAATGAAGGTTTCAGAACGTGAAATATCAAGGCAGATGAAAGTTAGAAAAACTGCTGTACCTAACACTATCAAAAATTTCGCAAAAAAAAAACAATTTTACTAATTTTGAAGCTTCCTTGTGCCATTTTAGCTTGTATTTTTTTAGCAGAACTCTAAAGGAATTGACTCACTCTCTTCCTAATAAAACGTTTATTTCCACTACTAAAAATGCTCAGACGGCCTGTTTTTTTGCTGTCCTTGAAAGTACTTATTTTTTGAAATTTTTTTGATAGTGTTAGGTACAGCAGTTTTTCTAACTTTCATCTGCCTTGATATTTCACGTTCTGAGACCTTCATTGTGCAACAACCGGTAAATTGAATACGTTTTTCAACGTTAACTGCTAGAGTTTTTGCCAATTTTTGTGGTTCAAAATTTTGTATTTTTAAGCTAAACATTTAAAAAATTGAACGAAAGTAAAAATTAAAAATTAATGTGTGATAAGGTTTATATCCAAAAACTAAATATGCATTTTGACACAAGAATATTTAGTATTAGGTGATTAAGAAGCTTTTTTCTAAAATGTGCCTTTTTCCAAAGGTGGTCTTAAACTTTTGTCCCAGGCTGTACATCCACGACTTAAAACATCAGCGAGGTTAAGTTTACTAGGGACGTGCCTCCAATTAGAAGTGCAAGTACTTTTCGCAATAAACTTTAAACGACGGGACACAAAGAGAGAAAAACGCTTTTCTTCATTTCTTATACTTTGAATAACTACAGCGGAGTCTGTCCAAAAAATAGCTGGTCTCAACCGCTGTAAGTTTAGCTCATGTTTAAGAAAAATATCTATTTTTACGGCAGTTACAGCAGCAAGAAGTTCTAGAGGGGGAATTGAAAATTCGTTTTTAGGAGCTAAATGAGATTTACAAATAACTAAGTTACAATTGACATATCGAACGGAGATAACAAACGGCACCATACGCATGCATAGAGGCATCGACAAAATAATGCAGTTGATAGTTTTCACTACCTAAATTAGTATGCAAACCCATCCATCTTGGAATACACATTGACTTCAGATGCTCCAGCGTTTGGATCCATTGTTGCCACTTATTGAATTCTAAGGAAGGAATAGGTTCGTCTCATTCTAACTCCAGCTCGCATAGTCGTCGATAGAGAAGCTTGGCTTCAACAATCACTGGGCACAAAAATCCAAGCGGGTCGAAAATGGAGTTAATCGAAGACAAAACACCACGTTTCGTACATGGCTTATCCGGAAGTTCTACTACAAAATAGAAACAATCAGTATTGAGATTCCAATTTACTCCCAAGACACGTTCACTAGAATTTTTGGCCAGAGCGTTAATTTGTAGTGATTTCGAAAGTTCATTCTCAGGTAAATGTTTTATTATTTCAGGGCAGTTTGAGCACCACTTCGTAAAATTAAAACTTGCCTTTGACAACAAATGCTTTATATCTTTCAATAATTTAAGTCCGATTTCAATGTTAGGTACGCTAACTAAAAAGTCGTGAACATAAAAATGTTCTTCAATAGCAGAACTGATATGAGGTTTGAATTGAGCGCCAAAATCAATGGCTGCTTGACGCAACGCAAAATTTGCGCAGCACGGAGACGAGGTTGCACCAAAAAGATAAACTTTCATTCTATGCACTACTGGTTGGCTTTCAAGATTTCCATCAGGCCACCACAGAAACCTTAAACTGTCACGATCACGAGTTGAAACTTGAACCTGGTAGTACATAGACTCTATATCGGCTGCCAAAGCTATTTTTTCTTTTCGAAAGCGGGAAAAAAATGGAAAAAAAGCGGGAAAGGGAATAAATTGTCCATCAGGTGGGGCCCCTGCATCAAAGATTTATTTAAAGAAATACCTTTATACTCGGCACTGCAATCAAAAACCACTCTCAACTTGTCTGGTTTATAAGGGATATACCATACCTTCTTAGAAGTTATTTAAAAGTTATCGTGAACAAGTTCCACGTAATTTTTGTCTAACATTGTTTGAATTTGAATTGAATATTTTGTTTCAGATCGCTGTTGCGCATTAATTTTTGCTTTAAATGATTTAATCGCGTAAGTGCTAAATTTTTAATGTTTGGCATAACCTGATCTTCAAACTTCCAGGGCAGTGGTAACTTGTAGTGATCATCAACTAGCTTGATCGAACTTTTAAGCATTCTATAAACTTTAATATCATTCATCGAAATTGGTTACGAATAGTACTGTAATTATCTTTGTCATAACATTGAAATTGACTATTTGAAAAATCTCTCCGTCGTTCATATATAAAATTTCTATCATCCTCCTCGAAATTGTAGCGTAAAGTTAACAAAGACCACACCTTCAGATCTCAAATCTTCTAATCTAAATATTCTAGGGACATTAGCACCAATCAAAAGCTGTACGTTTTGCCTGTCAAGCTTTGGAAAATTAATATCAGCTAAATAGCTATGATTGCTTAATATCTGCGATGTGGCAATTACGTTTGGCTGTACAGGTATTTCAACTAGAACTAACGTCTGGAAGCTGGACCCAATCTCCGTCAAGAAAGATTTTGTCTCTGTCAACGTTTGCAATTTAAGCTGTCGACTCGTACCGCTCAATTGCAATTCCCTTGCCAAACTGCGGCCGCAAAAGCAAGCGGTAGAACCTTGATCTAAAAATGCGCATACCTCTGTTTCTTAACTTTTGCAGCAAACGCGCACCGGAACATTTAAAAAGACATGCTGGACATTAACCAGTCGATTTATTAAGTTGAACAGAACTACAGGCGTCGACGTGACCCGTCACTTCAGTGTCAGTATTTTTATGAAGAAGAGTGTGGTGAAAGGTTCCTTTGCAACCAATAATTAAATATTTGCAACTCGATTTGCAGTAACGAGCGAAGTGGTTACCGCTTAAACATTTAAAACAAGGTCCCTTTGCTTTAACAAATTTATGTTTTTCTTCGTAAGTTAAACTTTTGAAGTTATCGCAATCAATTAGCTTGTGTACTTTATCACAATAAAAACATCGACTTTTTGCCACACTCAAATTCGAATTTGTTCTGTAACAAATTTAGACAAATCAAGAAACTTCTCTCTCTCACCAGTTTGTTGTTCAACTTGTACCGCATATTCTACCCAAGCTCGTTTCAAATGAATTGGCAGTTTGTTAACAACGCCCATAATCACATGCATTGAATCTAAGCTCGAAACTTGTTCAATATTTTTTTAGAGACACACAGCACTTTTCAAGAAGTTGAGACAATGATTTAAACTTATTTTTGTCATCATCGGGAATTTTATGAACGCTTTTTAATCGCTCTTTGCAACATCTAGCTATTTCGTAGGGATGACCGTATTCATCAAAAAGAATGTCCCATGCTTTTTGAAACGCAATTACAGGCAACTGATTTGATACATAACTAAATTTAGATTGTACATGCGACTCACAATATTAATGCAACAACGGAAATAATTTGTAATCTTCAACCTTTCCTAATACATGAGCCTCAAACTGTCTTACAAACAACCAATATTCCATAGGATCACCATTAAATTTTTAAATTACAACCGGCGGTGCAGGACGCATTTTAGAGGCATTATATTTATGAAAACTAATTGGCACAGTTAACGAGGGAGAATTAAAATCTTCTTGTCTTTGCACTTGCTCGGTGTTTCTGGCTTTCGGGTTTTTGACTAGAGCTTAAATTTTTAACTTTAATATCTTGATTAGGAAGTTCTGCGAAAGTAACGGGAAATGGTTTATCAATTTGAAGAGAACTTTTGGGAATGTCAGTAAGCAATGCAGTACGAGGCGGAAAATTATGCAATGGCGCGTTTTCAACAGTTGTAACATTTTCACAAAACGATTTGGAATAATCACATATTTTTAAATGCGGCGCTTTTCGTGTGCTAGTGCCTTCCTCTGCATTTCCACTGCTTATTTCTTCCCAAGCTTCTGCCTGGATCCTTGCCAATTCTTCATTGCGCTTTTTATCTAATAAAATTTGTTCGAGTTCATCTTCCTCCATTTCATTTGTCTATTGACTTCTTCCATGGCTTTATTAGCCCTTTTTCTAGCTTCTTCGGCTTCTTTCTCGGCCTTTTTTCTTGCTTCTTCGGCTTCTAGCTCAGCCTTTTGTCTTGCTTCTTCGATTCCGCGCATAAACTTTTTTTTCATCTCTTGAGCTCTTTCTCTAGTTTTTTGTCTCGTTTCGTAAACTCTGGCACTTTCTTGCTGGACAGCTATCGTGGCAATTTTTAATTTTACAAGTGACCTTTGTTTCGAATCGAACTAGAGGCAGATTGACTGCCAGTTCTTACAGAGGACCATTCACGCAAAAATGCGCAACTCTCTTTGCTTAACTTATCCTCAGTATCTTTTATCCAGGGTTGAACATGATCTTCAAACTGCTGTTTGTCTACAACAATGCTGTTCTTATTAAAATTTAAATTCGAGTCGAGACTACTTATTCATCAAGAGCTTCTAACAAATTGGTCAAATTTTTAAAGCATTGACAAATATCAGATAAACGAGTTAACAGCGGTTTATAACCCTCAGGCTTCATCATTAAACTCTCTGCTCTAACATACAAATTTTGCAGAGCCTTGTAAACTTCACTTCATTATCATAAAATAAGAATAATACGGACTGAAATTGCGAAATTGTTCGATTACTTTTTGTAACGGTAAACGGCGCTGGAATTGCCGATTGCCGCAAAGTGAAATGTTGATTAGCGCGCTTCCGGCTTCGACGAAATGAAAACTCAATAATAACCAAGAAATTTTAATGAAAAATAAATAATTAACTGAAGCGTTGAAAAGTGTTTGCAAAGGCGAAAGCGAAAGCCGTAATCTGTAAATAAATAAAACGAACTAAAAATTAAACACAAAAAGAAAACGCATAGATGTCTTACCAAGCAGTTCACGTCGGTGCTGACTCACAGGGAAACGGGAATTACCAAAAACAGCACTAAGTCTACTTAGACTTCAACCAGCCGCCCACAAACACTGCAGCTGGTCGCCTCACAAATTGAGAATGAAATTAGAACTCACAAAGCCAGCTCTAAAATGAACGCGCTGCAGACACAAACTATGCTCCGAGATGAGATTGACTAAAAATAAAGCGTAAAACAAAAAAGGCGCTGGCAGCGAATGGACGCGCAAATTATGATCAGAAACTCAAAGGAAATAAAGCAAACACGTGCGTTGGTAATTTTCTACAGGGCCCTTCCCTCAAGTTTCTCAAAGCGGCTGCTGGTGTCCTTCCATTCCGATATAAGATAAGTTTTTTACGCCGCTAGTCAATGTGCATATTGTATATAGGCTATATTCGCCACTGTGCTTTTGACTTTTTGTTGTTATTTCAATTTCGGTTTGCTTGTTTTACGTTCAGTACTTCCTTCCTTTTTATTTTCATTTTATTTCTAGTGTGGGGAGAATTGTAGCGACCACGCTACTTTAGTCGGTGATTCTCTTTAACACGCTACGCGTAGACGATTGCCTTTAATCGTGCATTTTGAAAACGGCGGAAAATAAACTAATAAAGAAAAGGAAGAGTTGAGACAGAATAAAGTGTAGATGTGTTTTTGTACGTAGTAGGCTCACAGCAAGCTAAGAACTAAACAAATATATATATATAGATAGCCGCTACAAAGTTTTTAAAAAGCGTTTGAAATGCGAATGCCTTTTTTGATCTGTGACGCGTCAGCCTTCGTTGTCCGCCATTTTATTTGTGCTTCCAGGCCTGTAAGTTATAGACGGCTATAAGCCAGCCCATAGTTTTCTTCGATCAGTTTTCTTCAAGCTTTTTGCTTATAGACATTTTGTGCAATATGTTGAAAGCTGAATGTATGATGTTCTTTACTGTTTTTAAAGGGATAATAATTTGTCTCAACATTTACAGCATTAAGAAGATTAAGATTTACTGTATTTTAATAGCATAGGAATAAAAGTATAGTTTCAATCATTAAAGGGATTATGCAAAAAAACTATTTATTCAATTAAACAAAATGTTAATCGCAAACATTTTCTAGGACAAAAAATTTATTTTTCTTGAAAGACAATCACCAATTATATGCGCGTTGTAAGCACGGAATGCGAGAACATAACGTTGTTCGTATTAATAAATAAGTTGAAGACGCTAGCATCAACGTCAACACCTCAAAATTGTAACGGCGTCAGCTGAAGCGTAAGCGCCAACAAAATTTGTTAGCGTTCAGGTCAGAATTAACTTTAGAGTTAATTTCATAAAATTTAAGAACGAAAAATTATTATGACATAAATAAAATTTATGACATCTTGTAGATTTCAAATAAAAATTGCCTAATTCTTTAATAAAAGCAAAATAAAACGGATTTCAATCTAATAAATAGAAATGCAGCAATTAACTTTAACAACATTTCTACGTATTCTTGCTCAAAAAATAATAACAATGCAAAATGCTTATCTCTAGTGCTTATCTAGTTTCTTTTGTTTCCAGATCCGAGGTTCTATTCTTTTACCACCCTTCCCGAATTTATCCTGTTTTTCCTGGTCATTTGCTAGTTAACGCCAAGTCGAGGCTGATGATATGAGTCCCGTATGGTCTATTTCGTTCAGAAACGCACAAACAGGGTATGGCTTCTACGGCGGTCTGTGAGTGTGGCACAAAGGAGCAGACAGCTAACCCCATAATAACATCTTGCCTCATTTATCACCATCCAAACGGAGCCCGTACATTTTCACATTTATCACCATCAGCGAAAATAACTTGGCGACCAAGCTGATTGAAACATGTCCGGCCGTTTAGTAGACCATCTAGCTCCAATCCATTTTCCCCAAACGATGAAAAAAATCTTTTGTGCTACTTTTTTTTATCTTAAATATTTTTACCATTACAAAAAAGGCGCTCTACAGCAATACTTGAAGGAATAGGGGTATGAGATTTAAAAATAAACCTTTAAATTTTAAGGTTTATCTAAAAATAAACCTTTAGATTTTAAGGAAACTGAGTCAAAACTTTGCAAGAATTATTTCTATAAATTGCTTAAGTTAAGTTCACACAAAATTATTTTAGAAATTTTTGTAAAGGAGGTGCTTCAATTTTTCTTCAGCATCTTTAGTACCGCTTTGATTTTTTGTGGTGCTATGGATTAAAATTGCCATAGCTTATATTATAATTATAAAAAAGTAAGTGTATTAACTAACTTATACTGTAAAATAGATTTAGAAGCTATTCAAAGCGAAAAATTTTATGTAAGGATCAAATAAAAAATTTTTATTCATGACCAGTAATTGAGAATTAAAACTTGATAAATTTTTAAGCCATTCAAAGGTTTTCATATTATTCTCTTCTAGTGTCAACAACAATCGAATCGATTTTGATAGTTTCATTTAACTTTTAACTATATCTTACTACTGCTGCTAAAAGCATATACATGGCTTCTGCTAAGAATTTTGAATAAACATTATTTATTAACATATCAACCGCGTTTTAAGTTTTAGCTTGTTGATTACACAAAAAAATTAATATTACACTTCGTTATATTAAGAACGTTACAACTTTCAATTTGTTGAGTAGATATATTTGCGCCTTCAACTCCCTCAATCCTAAGCAGGATTATAAAATCGCTTTCGAGCACAAGACTTGGTCTATTTTTAGGGATTCGTTAGTTTGTAGCACTGTATTAATTTGAGATTAGCTGCTTCGAGCTAACCGTTATCCACTCGCCAGATCTGAGATCATATAAATATGTTTTATAGAAAGTTTTATTTAGCGCAACCATTTTTACCAAAAACTCAATACAAAGAAGTTTCACATACAAGCGTACTAACTCAAGAATAATAATAATTGAGGTTTTGCATATTTTGTCACTTTTTTTAAGTTTAATTTAAAAACACAATTAAAGACAGTTCAGATAATAGGACTTTATAATAACAAACTTCACTGTCCAAGTTTTGCACACAAAAAAAACCAAAAGACTTCTTCAGTGTTAGAAATATATGCAATTGAGAGTTAGTTTCGTTAGTAATTGTTCGTTATTGTTTTTATCGCTCCAACTCGAAAGCCACATTTATTCAATCGAGAAAATGCATATCCATTGCACAAGAGTAATTATCTCTTCAGTCTTGTTTTTTTAATGGAGGCAAAGTTTTAAATTGCTTTTTTTAAAAACAAAAATTTTTTTATAGAACTTGAGGGTCGAAAAATGTTCTTTGCTTTCAAGAGTCACGTGAAAGAAAAAATAAGAGTTTCCACTTGCTTGTTTTGGGTGAAATTTTGCTTTATAAACAATCTTTTTAAAATTTTAAGAAGTTGGCTTATTTCTCTTTAGACCTGTAAACTAAAACTAGTAATCTTAGGCAATATACATTTGTAAACTTTATAAAATATTTGTTCATTTAAAAAAAAATTTTAAATTCAATCTTTTACCTATTTGCTCTATATTGGATTTATTGTCTTTGTTTTGCTAACAGTTTTTAAGTTTTTCATTGGGGAAAAAACAATTTTAATCTATTGTTCTCTTGACCAAAAAGTTAATAAATAGATAAAATACAAAAAGCTACTGCCTAAGACAAACATTAACTTTCAAATGTTGAAAAACACGTAGTTTGTTTTAGTGAAGCAGTTTTGCAATTAAAATTCCACAGCTGGGAAAACCAGGGCTACAAACTTAAACTCAAACTTGAACTCGAAAAACTTGATCTTTTTTGCCAAACTCGAACTAAAAAACAAAAACTCTTGAACTCAAACTAAAAAAATTGATTGAATTCAAGTTCATTATTTACCAAGCATAGGCTACACCAGCGGTTCTCAATCAGTGGGCCATGGCCCACTAGTGAGCCATGGAAATATTTTGAGGTGGGCCACAGGCCTATTTAAAAACTGCTGGATTTATTTAAAAAATTAATTTTATTTGTGTCAGTATAATTAATTTTACACTTGTTTGTTTGTTTAATAGTTTTGATTGTAGTAACAATGAATAATGCTGTTTTTTGCTACAGAGTGGTAATTTTCATTCTAATTATTGAAATAATAGTATTTAGTTTTTTAAAAAAAGCGTTTTTTGTGATACTAATTTAGGCGACCTTCGTGCGGTTGTCGTAATAGGATTTATTTCTCTTTGTTTTGGCGGCCTGATGCAATCAATGCCCTCTTATGGACGTTGATTTTAAGCAACTACAACAATGTTGTTCTCAAAGTGAGCCACTTGGCGCTTTAAGGAAGAATTTGTAACTTGATGGGAGCAAGAATTAGTGAGGGAGAAATTGGGAAGGAATGTAAATGAAACGTACATTTATTTAAATTAATCTATTGGCTCATTAAAAAGGACGTTGTGATTACAATCAAACCGGATATTAACATATCCATTGTCCAAGCGGTGCTTGGCCATAAGTGAAAGCTCTTGATTAGAAGAAGAAAAAGTATTGTTTTACAAATTTTTTTTGCATTAAGTTATTTTGAACTTCTACAGATGCATTTTTTAGTATTCTTTTAGGCTTAGTTAAAATAGCAAAACGAAAGTTTAATGAAAATTACACTCAGTAAGGATTTACATCAACTTTTGATAACAGATAAGAAAAAGGACAATGTGTTTTATGTTATAAGTTCTTGGTCATCATCTATTGAGGCCATCAAAATTGAAATTTCACCTGGATAAAGTTTATTCAAATTACAAGGAAAAAAGATGTGAACTTTTTTAAAGGAAAGGAAGATGGTGTGAAGCGTCAGCGCTTGGATTTAAAAGGGAGAATTCCAGCATAATTTCAAAAGCATTGTTGAAGCGTTTTATTTAGTCATTTTTATGATCGCAAAGCAATGTAAACCGTACGCAATTGGGGAGACTCTCATTAAACCGTATGCTTCAGAAATGGCTAGAATTGTACTTGGTGAAGAAAGTAAAATAAAATTGCTGCAAATTCCTCTTTCAAACGATACTGTAGAGCGGAGAATTGCTGATTTGTCTGACAATATGCAAGTAGTTGCAGAAATAAAAAATTTACAATTTGGATTATTTTCAATTTAACTTGATGAAACTACCCACGTTGTCTCTTGCTTCCAACTCTTGGTGTTTTGCAGCGACATGTCAGAAAAAGACATAAAAAACAACATCCTGTTTTGCTCTGCATTAGAAAACAATACGAGACCTTTTGATGTGATAAAAAAGTTTGCAGCGTTTTTTGACCAAGAAGGACTCGACTGGGAAAATCGTCGTCGTCGTCGTCGTCGTTTGAAGAGGTATCCACTCCAGGTCAGACACAAACAGGACTGGGGCCGAGGGTTTATCCTTTTAGTACCCCAGACTGCTGCACTGCCTGAATTAGATGCTGGCAGTGGTGTTATTAAGCTAGCATCGAGTTTTGTCATCCAAAACCGTCAGACCTCGTGCTCCATGTGGTGACCGATGTATAGGGCACGCTGTTAGAACATGTTCTGCGGTTTGCTCAGAGGCGCCACACTCGCAATTCGGTGAAGGAGCGAGACCCCATTTATGCATGGACAAATGGAATCGCCCAACACCAGTCCGCAGGCGGTTGAGCTTAACCCAAGTTACTCAGGGTATTGTGAAAATGCTTCCATAAGCATTTTCACAATACTCTGTTTTCCATTTGTGATTTGTTCATTCAGAAGCGCGGATGCCAAGTCTGGCAAGGTTGTCCAAAAGATTCCGCGCAGCTGACACAAACGGGCGTCTGATCTTAGTCTCACTTGGCGAGTATCTGAGGACCCACTTAAAAGACTGGGGAAAACGTTTATGGCATATGCTCTGACGGTGCTTCTGCCATGTTAGGTGCTAGAAGTGGCTTACAAACATTAGTTTGTAGTCGTTCACCTGAAGTCGTCTCAATAGATTGCATTACAGACAAGCCCTTGCATCGAAAACTCCTTCAGAATCTCTTTAAAGTGTTTTAAACGCTGTTATCAAGACAGTAAAGTTTGTAAATAACGGAGCATCAAGCACATGCCAATTCAGAAAATTATACTTTGAGATGAATGCTGACCACTTAAATTTTCTTTACTGTACTCGGGTCCTCACATATCTGATCGTCGGATGCGACGGAACACATCTGATCGAAGGTATCGGTCTTTTCTTTAGTAAAGTTATAAAACTTGATGATTTCCGGTTTGCCAGTACTGCCAATGGTGAGCTGAATGTACTGAGATAACAACAGCAGCACCAGTTTCTTTTTGCTACTTGAAGTGTTGGCCATATATGACATTAGCATTGTTTCCTTGTTGTACAAGAAAGCACTTAATCCTGGATTTCGTGTCTGTTTGTCCTTCATATCGTTCGGCATTTCTTTTTTCTTGGCGTGTATTTTCCCAATAAGGGTCATTCTATGCTATTCAGAAGGTCAGATACCAGGGTAACAAAGGTGAACCAGTTATCGTTAGTCATATTCCGATTTGAACCATGGTAGGGCCTCGTCAGTTCTTTGGTTTAATAATGACCAAGTTGAAGGTTTTTCCTGTCCACAACCTCCTGCTTACCTAAGTAGGGGATGCCACCGAGTAGATACTTGATTTTGCTGTGATTAGGACAAGGTTGATGCCATACTTGGCCGGCGTATTGAAGATATACATCCTAAATGGGCAGCAACCTCTGAAACCCAATAACTGCTTGTCAATTGTGAGGTTATCATGGGGGACATAAAGTCGGCTACAGTTCCTAATGAAGATGTCCCATACCTTCTTTAGGTGCCTCTGCTTTTACAATTGGCATAATTGAAAAGAAAGAAAAAGTAACAATAAATTTGCTGCAGTAGCAGAATGTGCGAGATTTTTATTGTTGGATTGAAGCGTTTTTATAACCTACTCTAAATGACCGCGCAACAGTCGATAAACAGTTGTGCTATTATGGTAAAATTCCAGGCGGAAACTATAGTTTACCAACTATACCAACAAACTATAGTTTACCAAAGTCACAAAAATATAAAAAAAATTTTTGTTTTTTATGTTTATTTAATGTTAATCAATCCTGGGAAAAGCGGTGACCAAGCTTATGGCAATTTGGCATGGAACGTTTTTATGGAATTGGTGGAATCCTACCGAAATTTTGCAACAAGCAGGATATATGCACAGACAACGTTTTTATGAGTTAAGCTACTACGTAGCTTGCACAACTGCTTCCATAAAAAAAAATCTGTCTTATTAGGAAAGATAAGAAGGCGTTGTCGAAATGTATACGGGTTATTTCGCAAAAAATGAAATGTATTCTAGCAAGTTTTTTTAAACTATTTGAAAGGTGAAAACTATGTGAAAAGAAAAACAAAATTCTTGTCTTGTTACTTAGCTCCAATCTTGCAGATAACTTAATAGCAACTAATGAAACCAAAACCTAATAATGATCCTGGACTATAATAAAAGAATTGAGGAACATGTTTGATTAAAATTTTGGAAGAAATTTTATGCCAATAAAAAACAATTAGAGGGCTACTTCTTTTATTAATGTCATTGATGCTGCAGCGATAAATGTTTACATTTTATTGAAAAAAACTGGGAAAGACAAGCTATCCAAAAAATCGTTATTTAGAAATTTGACCTTTAATTTGGTAAAATATACTGTACAAATATACCTGAGTATTTTTAATCAAAAACAATGTAAAAAGCACTGCTACTCTGGTTCAATTTTTTGCACCAATTGACTATCAGCAAATAAAAAAAAGCCATTTAATTTAATGTATGGAGTGCAAAAAACTTATGGTGCAATAAGTTTGGTTGATGTGTATGTACAAGACAGGGGCATCTAATCAAATTGTGCAAGGCCCAACGTTGTGCTTCAATTGTGAACTGAGTATTTTTTGTGAATGTTACTTTGGTATTGCTTTGTTAAAATGTTTTATAATAACTGTACCTTGCAAAAACAAAACTCTTTTTTGTAAGTTTGTTTACAAAATATAAACAGAAATACTGCAACGTATGTAATTTCAGTGATACCAGTAAGGGTTAGATTAGCGTTATCCTGTGATGCACTTAGCGCCATTTTGCGGCAGACAAGTTTACTGCGGCACACCGGTTGCGGAGCACTGCAGTATTTAGCGTTCTGTTTGTGTGTTTTTTTATTAATTTTTAATTAATGCCTAATTTGCCTAACTTGGCAAATCGGATTAGTTAGTGATGTATTTCTGAATGTTAATATTTTGCACATTGCGTGTGTATGGTTATATATGTACACACGCATTTGTGTGTACGTTTCGCATTAGTTTACAAAATTGCAATAATTTGATTTTTTATATAAATTTAATAATTTTTTAAAATTATTTGCTATGGGGTTTCGCAGGTTGCACAGAATTTTGTTATGAGCCTTTGTTTGCTTCTCTTGTTGTAGAGAAACATCTTGTTTAGAAACTTGAAAAAGCTATTGGTTGTTTTGTAGTGACCTAATTTTTAGCTAGAAGCTTAGTTTAGTGACCTACAAGTATTAGTCAAAAAAATTTTTTATGGCATAAACTTCCGTTTCATAGGCATGTAGAAAAACGGCATTTTTTGCGAATTAAAATGACTTTGATTTGCGTAAAAATGCTGACTCGAGACAAATGAGTGAAAATGTTTTCCTCACTGTATTTGTAATAATTAATTGCTTCAAAATGCAGTGGCTCATTATTTTTGCTTTATTTTTACTGTCAAATAATTTTTTAATTTTACTTTTTTATTTTTCAAAAACTACATTGGTGCTTCTCAAATTTTTTATGGCTACTTAAAGTGAAAATAGAGAGCAAAGCTTTGGCAATTTAATGTTTTTTACAGATTTATTAAAAGCACAAAAGTGAACTGAACACAAGACAAGTTAACACATTCATTTTTTATTTTATTTCGGCGCTCATATGCTATAGCAGTGGTCGGCAACCACCGGGCCGCGGCCCACTGCCGATATGTGAGGAGTTCGTTGCCGGGCCGCGTACTTTTCCAGATTAAATGCTTTGAAACATTTTTGTAACGTTAGAGTTTAATACCCAATTGCTTTCGGATGTTTTGTGAGATTTTACTGCCTGATTTTAACACTTTGGGTGCGCTGGGACGTAAATGGACGTAAAATAGGACATTTATGCGTAAGTTTTGATTATTTTGGTGCTTAAAAGCGTTTTCTAATGTCGGCGTTGAATGGTGTTTATTCAAGCATTGTTGCATATGACGTAACAAGGCAAAAAGACAATAAACTAACAAATACCTTTGTTATGTGTGATGCAACTAGCAGTTGTGGTTTTGCTGTGTTAGCAGTGTTAGGTTGATGAGGGAGTTAAGCAAGAAAATAACGTTAGAATTCTAAGCAGTTAGAAATTATAGCCAACTGCAGTTACAGTTAAAATAAATTATTCCTACTAAAATTTGAAAGCTAAAATATTACAGTTTATAAGTTTTAACACTTATACTTTGAGTCTGAAAATAATGAGTGAAAAACAAACATCTTTGCTGAGATTTTTTGGAAAAAGGTCAGTACCTTTTCAAGAGTTTGACGTCGAGGACGAAGGAACTACAACATCGAAAAAACGGAAAGCCAATATAACGAGTCATACTTAAAGTACGGATTTATTTCCACTAGTGATTCCGCAGCACCTTGTCCGCTCTGCCTAATTTGCAACACAAATTATCAAACGAGGCAATGAAACCTTCAAAACTACTTTGGCACATGAAAACAAAGACCCCGAATTAAAAGATAAGCTTTTGGAGTTTTTTGAAAGAAGGAAGTGTGATTACGAAGGCGAAAAACGATCATTGAAGGCTGCTTTGTCAACAAATTCCGATGTACTAAGAGTATTGTATTTGGTATCTTACCGCATTGCTAAGACTAAGAAACTATTTACTATTGGAGAAGAATTGATTCTACCTGCGTGTACTGATATTTGCCGTGAAGTTTTAGGAGAATCGGCAGCTAAAAAGATAGCGCAGGATTCTCTTTTGGCTTGCAGTATTGCAAGACGAATTGAAGATATGGCGGAAGACATTGAAACTTAATTGCTAGAGCAGATTGTAAAGTCACCGTGGTTTGCGATTCAATGTGATGAGTCTACAGATATTGAAAACAAAGCTGTGCTGCTAGTTTTTGTTCGATATCTCCATGAAGAGGATATTCATGAGGACATATTGTGTGCTTTCTTATTGCCAAAAAACACCACTGCCTCTGAACTATTCAAGTCTCTCAATGAATATTTCTTAGAAAAACTGAATTGGTCTTTTTGTATCGGTGTGTGCACGGATGGAGCTGCAGCCATGATTGGCCGTCTGTCTGGTTTGACTGTTCGCATTAAGGAGGTCGCACCAGAATGCAAAGCCACTCATTGTGTCATTCACAGGGAAATGCTGGCGAGCCGAAAACTATCACCTGAGCTTCACAGTGTATTTGGTGATGTAATTAAAATGATCAACCTTATTAAAGCTCATGCACTTAATACCCGGCTGTTTGAGCAGATATGAGAAGATATGGATGCAGAACACAAATGCCTTCTTTTGCACACAGACGTAAGGTGGTTTTCCCGTGAAAAATCATTAAATAGAGCGTTTGAATTACGTGAACCACTGCTAAGGTTTCTACTGGAGAAAAACTCAGACCTTGCTAACAAATTTAGTGATAAAAAATGGGTTCTCAAACTTGCCTACTTACGTGAGATTTTCAATCTGCTTAATGAACTTGATCTCTCACTGCAGGGCAAAATGACAACTGTATTCAAGTTGGAACATAAAATGGCTGCATTTAAAGACAAACTTAAATCATGGGAGCAGCGAGTAAACAAAAGAGTATTTGACATGTTTCAAACGTTAGCAGAGACTTTGAAAGGCAGCGAGCCTAACCAAGAATTCTTCGACCTTGTAACCAGTCACTTGCGTGTTTTTTCACAAGAGTTTAAGGGCTATTTTCCAAGCGCTAAAGACACTCGAGCTGCAAAGAAATGGATCCGTAATCCATTTATTTTCAAGCCAGTTGTACGTATCAAACTTACCAGTACGACAAGAAAACCAGCTGCTGGACATTGCAAATGATGGTAGCCTGAAACGTCTTTTTGATACAATGACTCTGCTAATGCTTTGGATGAAGGTCTTACCAGAATACCCCGACCTTGCCATAAAAGCATTAAAAACATTGCTACCATTTCCGACGTCCTACTTATGCGAGTCTGGATTTAGATATTTTAGAAGTTTTTTACCATTCAATTTTAATCAATTTTTAAACCCAACCTTTTTCCTTTCGCTTCAATTTTTCCTCAATTTTTTTATAATTTGCTTTATTATTTTTACTCAAATGATTTTCGCTAAAACTTTTTTCGCTCCAGAGAAGGGCACCCAAATAAGGAACTATGACCCAGTAAAAAAATTAATCAAATCATTTTTAAATAACATCAAAACTGATTTAATTTTTACACAACTACAGTCGTCGACGACTCATTTTTGGGTTGCAACCGAGGGGCAGAGAAGCACTGCTCTAGAGAAAGTAGCGTTGCTACGCAACCAAAAAAATTTGGAGCAAGTTAAGGAATCGCCTCACTGTTTAAAAACCTTTTTTTAATTTTTGATTTTTCTCGTTTTTAACTCGCTTCTCTCTCTCTCTCTCTCTCTCTCTCGTACACACTCTCTCTGGTTCTTTCTCACTGTTTCTCACTCTGTTTCTCTGTTGCATTGGTCCCCAACCCCCGATCCTTTAATCAATTGATGCCTTATTTTTTCCTAACGTCTATCCCTCTACACCAGTTGGAGACGCAGTATTCATTCTGGTTTCTTTTAGCATCAAATCCCTCCAATTTATTCTGAGGAGCTTACTCTCCTCCGCTCGATGTGGCCACTTTCGGTTACGCTGCAAAGGGCACATCACTCTTTTTGATACATACCTCCACAGGATTGGTCGAGCCGAGACTCCTTCGTGCAGCAACTGCAGTTGTGAACCACAGGACATTTTTCATCTCGTGCGAGACCGCCCTGAACCTGACCCTTTGCATCTGGTAATCTTTGGCCATTTCTACACTATCATAAACCTCCGGTCTCGTTCCTGGGAAGTTGCCCGACTATTGGGACTTCACGGAATTAATTCGCGCCCTCATCCCTAAGAATGGGTGGGGTAAGCGCACCACCACCACCGTCACTACTACTAGCATGCTATACAACCTAATACGCGTAATTATCCAGTTTCTTTAATAAAATCTGTTAACGTGAGGTAACCTTTTTGCTTTTTGTGAGCAAAACTGCTTACCGAACGAATTTTTTGTTCTAATTGAGGCGATTTCACAACGTGCTCTCTTTGTTTTAAGTTGCGCGCCTGTTCGATTAGCGGTAAGCTCCAATTTGTGGTTGGAGCTTGCGGAAATAGCTTGAGCTTTGATTGTAGGTAAACAGCCATAGTTAAAACTGTTTAACCTTTATTGGACTTGGCAAAGTAAGATTGGTTCAGTGTCAAAAACTTTCACTGCAAGATATCACAGGGAAGCAAAATTGGCACAACTTTCCTCAATTGCATTTGCAAAGAAGAACTCAAGCTAAAAGGCTAAACTGCAGAGCAGGAGATGTTGGAGTCTCGCTTAGCTGCAGGACAAGAGCAAAAGAAGATCTATTATCAGATATTGAAAACAGAAGCCGAAGCCGCAGAAGCTATTTAAATTCCGTTTCGCAGCATCCATAGTACAATTTGGGAGGATCGTTGCTATCTGTTGATATGCTAGCTTTATAGACAATAGCTTTCTTGCGACAATTGCCATTTAGAGAACATTAAATCCCGTTTTTACAACCATCGCCAGACTTTCAAAAACAAGCAAAAAAGATATGTCACCGAGCTATCGAAAGCCTTCTGGGAAGCCATAGACAATGGGAGAGGCCCTAATGTTGAATGGAGCATTTCGGCCAGATCTAGTACCTATCAACCCGGTGCCGCCAGGTGTAATCTCTGCCTCGATAAAAAGCTAGCTGTTCTCCTGGCAGACCCACCTATCACACTTAACAAAAGAACGAAACTCACCGGCAAGTGTCGCCATAAAAACAAATTTAAACTAAAAAACTTCTCATAAACTTCTCCAGGCATCGAACCCGGTTTTTTATCACTTACAACTTTTTTCATTTATTATTAGTCACAATTTCTATAAATTTATACCGCGTCATTTGTCAATGACTAAAAATCCTCTTGCGTTTGCACAGTTGCGCCTATTATTATTTTATTTGTATACAGTATAGCTGTTTATAGTTTTTTAAGTTGTACGAAATTTGTATAATTTCCTGTTTTTATTCTATTCTTTTACTCTGGGTTATTTACGTATTTTGATTATTGTATTTATTTTTGTTTTTGCTTTTAATTTCAGATAAATGCCTAATGAACCGTTTTTACGGTGAAACAGACTGTTGCGAATTTTAATAAATAAATTTTATCTGCAGTCTTTATACTTAATTTGATATATATAAAATTTTTTTTATTTTATTTATATTTGTTATGTTAATCATACATGATTTTTATTATCTATCAACTTCGACTAGCATAATAGTTTTTTTAAGATACGTTATATTTCTTTCATTATCCTTATTATCTGCTTATTATTTGATTTATAAATTTGTAATTTTTTTTTGTATGTATTTATTTTTTTATTATTTTTTGTATGTCACCAAATGCATTCAGAAAAGATTTTCGGACCTGGTGAAGTTTCTTTTTATGGGTGGTTTTTCTTTACTCACCTAGCTCAGTTGAGCTAAATTTCCGTCTTGGCTAGCTGTGCCATCCATCATCATTACACAGACTAGTCATGCACTGGTTATTCAATCTCTCAATTTGTTTGATAATATTATTATTATATTTTCTTTTTTCTTTCTCATTTCTTATATTTTTATCTGATGAAGGAGTTGCGGCTATGCTTTTTACTGTTTTGTACTTTCACTTTCTGATTATCTTATGCATGTTTTAACGTCTGATGTTGTGCTGCTTCTTCCTTTTCTTGATCTTTCCAATATTTATAACTTTTGTGTTAAACTGTTTAATAGTGATTGGGAATAAAATGAATGAATGAATGAATAAATGAATTCTCACCTAGCTGGTGTGGAAATACCAGACTTGGGGAGAGAAAGCACAGTGAAAGTGATTTTAGTAATGGACTCACCGGCCTTACATGTGTTTTCTGAAATACGTCAAGACGCCAATTGTAACTTGTTGGGTTTTGCACGGCTATGATTTAATCGGGAAGAAGAATGTCGTTATAAAGTGAATCGTTTGCTGGATAGTGAAGTGGGCACGGCTCTTAACTCTATTTGCCCTTGTCAATTTTATTATGTGATCCATGTAATCATGTGACCCATGTGATCCATGTGATCAATTTAATTATACAATCATGTGATCCAGATATTTTATTGCCATCTCTTGATGACGGAAAGGTAGAGAAGATGATGAAAGAATAATGATGCTCTTCTTCTTCTTCGTCGTTTGAAGAAGTATCCACTCCAGGTCAGACACAAACAGGACTGGGGCCGAGGGTTTATCCTTTTACTATCCCAGGCTTCTGTGCTGCCTGAATCAGATGCTGTCAATGCTGTTATTAAGCCAGCATCGAGTTTTGTCATTCAAAACCGTCAGACTTCGTGCTCCATGTGGTGCCCGATGTATAGGGCATGCTGTTAGAACATAGTCTGCGGTTTGTTCCAAGGCGCTATACTTGTAATCGGTGAAGGAGCGAGACCACATTTGTGCATGGACGAATGGAATTGCCCAACACCAGTCCGCAGGCGGTTGAGCTTAACCCAAACTGCTTGGGGTAAGCCCATCCCAACAGGCCTGGTACAGGTCCTGGGCACAAAAGCACGGAGCCTGGAAGCATTCTCACAGTACTCCGCTTTCCATTTGTGATTTGTCCATTCAGAAGCGCGAATGCCAAGTCGGTCAAGGTTGTCCAAAACATTTCGCGCAGCTGACACAAACGGGCGTCTCGATCTTAGTCTCACTTGGCGAGTATCTGAGGACCCACTTAAAAAACCATACAAGATATGATCAGAGTCCAGAGATCCAAAATGAGCCAAGAAGAGTGTCGCTCCCATTCGGCGAAGCTCAACTGGCTGGATGCCTGAAAGTATAGGTCCGTTGGAGTGGACGCAGGCATCCAGTGACTATGCGCAAGGCGTCGTTTTAGATACTGTCGATGAGGCGACTGTGAGCACTGCGACACCAGACTGGTGGGCATAACTCAGCTGTTGAGTAGATTAGAGATAAGGCGGCTATGCGCAGTGTTTTAGCACCAGCACCCTATCCCGAGCTTACGAGTCGCCACAGCAGTGTGACGAGCGAGAATAGTATGTTGCGCAATGCCACTAGATGGTGACGAAACGTGAGCGATCTGTCCAGTTTTACCCCAAGATAAGTAGGGGTTGGACAGAACGGTAAAAGTCTATCATTGTTGTAGACTTTTAGCTTACGTTTGGCTCTCGGTTATTTAAGTGAAAAGCTGCCCTTACCGTCTTAGTGTGACTGAGCTTCAACCTCCAAGTATGAAGATACCATGAAAGTGTAGACATGTCTTGGGTTAAAGTCCCCTCCAAGTCCTTCCAGTTTCTAGAAGAGCGCAACAATGCTAAATCATCAGCATAAGCAAACTTTCTGGAAATCATGGAAGGAAAATCGTACGTATAGATGTTAATCAGAAGGGAAGCCAAGAACGATCCCTGAGGAATGCCTTTTTTAAGATGCGTAGCCTGCTTTGCTTGCTGTCACCGGTGGTAAGGGTGAAACTTCAATTTCGGACAAGCTCCATAATCATTCTGACCATGTGCTTATCCGGAAGTAGTCTCAGCAGCTTGCAGGTAAAGCCATAGTGCCAGACAGTGTCATAAGCAGCTGTCAGATTGATAAATACGGCAGCGGCTTTTTTTTTAGCCTCGAAAGAATCCTCGATGTTCTGGATTAGCAGAACAACTTGATCTACGGTTGATTTCCCGCGTCGAAACCTAGCCTGCTCTTTAGGGAGCAGTGGATCGATTAATGGTTCAACGCGGGCGTAGATAAGCCTCTCGAGGATCTTGTAGAGTACACAGAGCAGAGATATCGGTCGATAACTCTTAGGGTCCCCCACGGGCTTCATTGGTTTTGGGATCGCGACCACAAGCGCTCTTCTCCAGATCTTGGGAATTTTGATTCGGCGCAAACAGGAAGAAAGGAAGCCATGTAACCAGGACTTCAAAGCAGCTCCAGCATGGAGTATAAGTTTTGGGAAGATGGAATCAGGTCCCGGAGCTTTACCTAGTTTTAAACGTTGGAGGGCACCTGTAAATTCTCTATCGAGATATTGTTAGATATATTTACTGAGTCTAGTGTTGTGGCCCTCCAAAGGTCAGACACTTCTTGAGAGACAAGTCGAGATGACTTGCAGTCAACAGCCTCGTATTTCCCATTTCTAACCAGCTGAGATGCAATAGCATCGGCTGAAGCGGGATAGTAACGAGGAGAGTGTTGTGATCTACCAGTAAGATTGTTCAAAATACTCCACGCTTTTCGACTAGAGTGTGAGAAGTCAATGCTCCGAACTGCCTCGGACCATCAATCTCTCCGCTTTCTGTCAAGCTTGGCAAGCAGAGCTGTAGCAACCAAACTTGATTTGTCTCCCTGAGGAGACTGCAGAAAGGTTTTACAGAGGGATTCACACTCTGGATCCCAACACGGAATATAGTTGGTTCGATACCCGCTTGGTATAGTCTTTTTGGCTGCTTTCTTAATGGTGTTACAGAAGTCCTGGTACAGAAGGCATCCACATCAAGTGAATTAGGTGGCAACAAAGTCTTTGTGAATTTATTTGTCAAAGCAATGTAGTGACTCCATTTGGCCTTGCGGAAGTTCCATCGCTTAACAGGCATGCTTGGCACTGCCATAGCAAACCTTGGTGGTGTAATAAGCGAAGGTCGATGTTGTGACCTGGGGAACTTGTCAAGGACACATCAATCCGGTAAGCGAATCTTACTGTTTGGATTTACGCTAGCAAAAGCTAGATCTGGATTTGTGCCAGTGTTCCAGCGGCTGGAGTAAAAACTGGCAGCGTCCTTGCCATTATATAGGAGGGCAAGACAATTAACACTTGCCCAGCCAGCCAAGCAATTACCGTCCGGTCTGCTATCATTGTGACCTCAGTCACATTGACGACAATTAAAATCGCCAGCGCAAAGACAGGGGAGATCCAGGGATCGCAATCGCGTTGTTGGTGGTTTGTAGACGTTGACTAGTTTATAGCCGTCAACGTCCACACACAACCACTCGATCTCTAATGTTAGTGGAGATTGGTCCAAAGCATGTATCTTAGTTGCTCGTGGACAAACGTGGCAAGACCATGCTTCCTGCTTAAAGAAGACCCAGCTAGTTGGTAATTTGGAAGTACCAACTTTTCTGCATCAGTGCAGTGGGTCTCCTGTAGTAGGATGACGAGTGCCTCAGACTGCAGAGCGAGTTGATGAAGAACGTTCATCTTGTTTACAGTGAGGCCTTTGATGTTCAGCTGAAGAATAGTAAGTCTTCGGAACTTGTTGGCAAAGTGCCCTGAAAAGGGAAGTTTTATACAGGCATTGCTCCGTCCTGAAAAGGACGTTTGCCGATTAGCAGACCCACACTGATCATCGGAATGGGTGGAACCCTTCGATTTTAGTAGTTTGATTGTTTCGGTCTGTCATTTTTAACACCATTTACCCATTTTGACGTAAGTGAAATTTTCGGTGTAAATTTATTTGATTTTGTTGAACTCTAAAATTTTTATAAGATTAACATTGTTGCCTATGAATTAGAAAATAACAAAGCAAAAGTAATTCAACGTAGCCGCGAATTGTATAATGAAACAATGAAAGTAAACTTGTTTAAAAATCACTTGAGTTTAATCGTAGATTTTGGAAAGTATAGTCGTGTATATCAGTGTATGCATTGTGATAAGTTATGGTATCGTAATTGTCATTACTACCATCATACTAAAACATGTTTGACCACAATTCTCGAAAGCTTTCCCAGAGGCATTTATCATAATCTTTATACAATATTTGAAAAGCCTGAACGAATTGGAATACAGGTTCCCAAACAAGATCGTATTTACCCGTACCATGCATGTTACGACTTTGAAGCGTACTTGTACCATGATCAGCTACCTGAAAACGGACCCAAGTTGTTGTTTGAAGCTCTTCACGTTTCGATGAGTGTTGGAATTGCATCCAATGTCCCTGGATTTGAGGAAGAAAAGTGTTTTATAACGTCTGGCAATGAAAAAGAATTAATTCAAAATTTTATAGATTATTTGGAAGCTATATTTCTGTCCGCTTACTGTCTTGTCAAGAAAAAATTTGGACCTACTTTTAAAGCTTTGGAAAGCAGTGAAAATATAAGGAAAAAAAATTTACTGAAAGAGTTCGATTCGTACTGCCGCGAGTTGATATTCCTTGGTTTCAATTCTTCTTTTTATGATCTAAATTTAGTAAAACCTGTTTTGATTGAACGTCTACACCTACCTTTACATCAAAACATCAACGTCGCGGTTTCTTGACATACAACATTTTCTTGCACCCGGATTTTCGTACGGAGAGTTTTTGATTGTATACGGAAGCGAATTGAAAAAATTCCATTTTTCTTACGAGTTTGTAGACGGGTTAGAAAAATTAGAAAGTGGCTTACCAGATCACCAAGCTTTTTATTCCTTTCTGACAAAATCCAATATTACAACAGAAGAATATGCTCTAGTTTAAAAAACATGGTTGGAGAAAGGCTGGAAGAGTTTGGGCAAAATGTTAGTATATTATAATCTTTTGGATTGTGTACCTTTTATTCAAGCTGTTAGAAATCTGCTAATCCCCTACAAACAACAAAATTTAGACATTTTTAAACGTTCTTTTTCAGTCAGTGGAGTTGCCAAATTAAAAATGATGCAGAAAATTGAAAAAAATATTTTTTTTGTTTATTCCCAAAAAGACACGCGGATTTGTATAAAACTTTAAGAAGTCAACTTACTGGAGGGCTTAGTATTGTTTTTTGTCCATATGCTGCAGCAGGAGAAAGTAGAATGAGAAACCATGAAATTTCGAACCTGGAAACAACGAAAAAAATTCTAGATCTGGACGCAAATTTGCTTCATCTTCACGCAATTGCTCAAAACAATCCAACAGAGTATATCTGCAGATACATAGAATCGGAAAATTACCAACCATATTTCTGCTCCAGATACAGTTTGATGTCATACCAGTGGTTGCGCTACATGCAACAAAAAGAACGAAACTTTATTCAAAGCAGATATAACATTGATGAGCGTTACGTTTCAAAATACAATTTTAAAGTAGGCGGTTTTTGAAGAAACAAACACGATATATGAATTTGACGGATGTCTTTGGCATGGTTGTGATGTATGTAATATAAATCGTAACGCAGATGGTAGCCTTCGAGAAACGCACCCCACCAAAAATACACCTTTTAGCCAAATTAGAGAAGCAACGCAGGAAAATAAGCAATCCCTTATCGTATAAGGATTTTGAGTAGTGTCCATCAGAGAATGCGAGTGGCTGAGAATAAAAAATTGCTTATTTTTTAAAAAGTTTGTAATGTGTACAACCGAGACATCAACTATCGTTTGAAAAAATTTTAAAAGGTGTAAAAAATAAAGAATTGTTCGGTTTTCTAATTCTCGATATCCACAACCCGGAAGATTTAAAGCATTTTTGATGAGATTTTCCCCCATTATAAAGAACACAAACATATCAAGAGAGGATATTGGCGTCCATATGCAGAAGGTTGCGGAACAACACACGATTTATTAAAAAAACCAAAAAAGTATTTAATCAGCAGCTATTTTGAAAAAAATTTTTAATCAACACGGAAATGACAGAATTTTAGTTGAATCTCAGACTTAAAATTACAAGAATTTACGAATTTATTGAATTTTATCCTCAAAAATGTTTTGAAATGTTGGCCAACGAAATCGTCAACTCCCCAGGAGAAGCCGATCTAGATAAATCAAAAACGGTCATCGCCTTAACAAACAAACTCACCAGAAATTCTCTGTACTCAGCAAGTCTATTGAATAAGAAAAAACATCGAAATATAATGTATCACTCCAAAGACACTATCAATAAAACAATCAACAACCCTCATTTCATTCATCTAGACGAAATCGTTTCCGATGTTGATGAGGTAAAAAGTTTGAAACGCAGCATACGCCATGATAGACCAATACAAATTGGCTTAAACGTCTACTTGAATTCTAAACTACACATGTTGAAATTTTTTTATTGTTTATTGAAAAAGTACATACCTGAACGTTGTTTTGAGCTTCTGGAAAGCAACACTGTTCATCAGCCATCGCTCTCTAGACGATTGCATCCCCGAAGATTTAAAGGAAGAATATTTTCGAGCCAGGCTTTGTTGGTTGCCTGTTGAAGTATGTCCACAACATGCAGAGTCTTACGTTAGACAAAGAACCTCTGGTCAAGCTTGGTAAAAAGAAGAATGTTGTCAAAAGTATAATAAATTTACACAAAGAACCTTAGGTTTGATGAAAGTAGAATATTCTGGAAGCAAACAAATTTCGTTAACGTCCAAAACATACTTCTGTCTCGGAGATAAAAACAGACAAGTTAGCAAAGGGGTCTGCATTCATCAAAACCCTTTGACATTCAACGAATATCGTAAAGTATTAGAAAGCAACCAACTTCTTTCCATCACAAATCACCGTTTTCGTTGTCACCAAAATAGAATTTTTTTGTACGCACAAAACAAAAAAAGGTTTAAACAGTTTCTACCCTAAAAGAATTGTTTTGGATGACGGTATCCACACGAAACCCTTGGAAATTTAAATTTTTGGTAAATTATTTGTACATATTATCCTCTTTTGCGACTGCTTTCTCAACAAACCTTAATACTGCTGTTTTGTAATTTTTAGCAAAAACTGTACTGTCTACATAATGTTTTTGTCTTAGTCGTTTTTACGCTTGTCTTTGTGAAAAGTTTAATGTACAGACATAGTTAGTTCAAAAAGTGCTGTTTCTTTTTCTGTTTTTGCCCGAGGCTATAATAATAGATTAAAACTGAATGCAATTTTATAAGTTTGTTTTATTTTATTATCGTGCTTTTCTGTTTTTGCCTGAGGCTATAATAATAGTGAATGCAGTTTTATAAACTTGTTTTCATTGAAAAGTATCTTTTCTTTTCATTGTAATCAATTTTTGTCTATAGAATGTTTTTGCCTAAAAAAACTTTTTAAGAAAACAATATCGTTTATAAACTTGCTGGAAGTGTAACTGTTACAAGTTTCACTATATAATGTCTGAAGTTAGCTCTTAGACGATAGTTCTATGACTGAAGTTAACTTTATAACACTAACAATAGTTTATACATAAGAATGTTTATGACGCAGTTAACCGTGCTTATCAAAATAGGACATTATGGTGTCACATAATATAACAGTAACCTTTTTTAATATTTTTATTTTGTAATTAACCTTTTTGTGACAATTTTTTTGTTTGAATTGTGATATAATTACATGTTCTGCACTTGTAAGCTCATTTGCTATCGTAATGTTGTTGCGGTTTGAAAACCCGAGCAATTTCATCGAAGCTGGACCGTCCGGCGTCGGCAAAACGTTTTGGGTGCTTCGATTTGTCGACAGTTTAAAAGACTTTTGTCCAGAAATAGAGCGTGTGATATACCACTATGAGGTATGGCAAGAGCTATTTGACCAGTACGCAAATAAAATCGACTTTAAGCAAGGCGTTCCGAACGTAGAAGATTTAAAAGAATATCAAAACGCGTTTGTCATACTCGATGACTTAATGTTTACTAACGTGGAATTCTTGGCCAAAATCTATAGCCTCTATTTGCATTGTTTTCGATTTAGCGTGCTCATGACCGTTCAAAATTTGTTTCACAAGGGTTTGCATGAGATAAGTAATGATTGTTCTTTTTAAAAACTGTAGGGACACAAACCAAATTGCATATTTCATGCGACAAATCTATCCAAAAACCTATAAAAGCGCGTTGGACGCTTATAAAGACGCGGTTTCCTCGCAAAGAGGTTATTTGTTGATTGACTTGTGCTGCAAAACACACGATAAAAATAGATTGCGTACAGGGATTTTTCCAGACGACATTCAATACGTTTATCAATGAATTGGTTGTGAAAAAACGGACTCACGCTGCAGTTGCTTCAAAACGCTTTGGCACCCTCGCAAAAACATATTCTAGACAAAGCTTTGCCAGAGTTAATACTCTTCCTTTGCAACTGCGCACATAACATTCTTCAAGGGAACGTTACTTTATTGCAGCATTACAAACAAAAGCTACGACAGCACAAGACCAAACTAAGAAAGTTGGCTGATTGTAAGGTGGCGTTAAAGACCAAAAAACAACTGGTACAAACTGACAGATTTCTTCTGCTCTTCCTATCGGCTCTCGCTCCTGTGATAACCGGTGTGGTAGGAAATCTTATGAAATTGTGTTGGAATTATGTTGGAACCGGAAGTGTATGCGAAACTGAAACACCAGGCCTTTGAAAAAAAGCGCTTTCCGACCTCGATCAAAAAAATGCACAACATCTTGACTTCAAACCGACCAGATAGCGAAAAAACAACCCTTTATAACAAAGCGTTGCAAAAATCAAAAGTATTTTTGAAAAAGTTTCAACCAAAAACGTCAGCAAGAAAACGTTTCTCTGAAAACGCAGTTTTAAAATGATACAAGAAATGTGTCAGAGCCAAAAAAACTCCTCAAAGATGCGACCAGCAAAAAGAACTTGGACTGGGATGATGAAGGTTGCATGATATTAGACAATCGCGTGGTACCAGGTTCGAATATCGACAATTTGTTTCAATCTGCATTAAAGAAAAGAGATCCTATTTTACCCGGCGTTCACGAGTTCGAATCGGTCTTATGGGAGAGCATTTAGATTATTGCGACCGGAAAAAAAAGCGGCTCTTTCTCGGGAGGTTGACGCTTTCCAAAGCAGTGGTTGCAATCGCAAGACACACGCTTCACAAACTGGTGAGAAAAAAATTCAAACGAAGAAAAATGATCGTGCCCGGTGGTTGCTTTCAAATGCAAGCCGACCTCGCTGATTTTTCTCTGCTCAAATCCTACAACGACAATTACAAGTATATTTTGGTGGTTGTTGACGTGTTCTCGAAAAAGGCCTTTACTGCTTACTTGAAAAGCAAATCAAGCTCGGACATGATTGAGGCTTTTGAGCACGTGATGCCTGAAATTGGCAAGTTTTCCAAACTGCAAATAGATATGGAGTGCGAGTTTCTCAACTGTCTCTTTCAAACCTGGCTGAAGCAGCATCGCATCGATCATTTTCATATGCAAAATTTTGACACGAAAGCGACCATAGTAGAACGTTTCATATGCACGCTGAAGGAAAGACTCAGGCGTTATTTTACCTACACCAACAGCCGAAGGTACGCAGAAGTCTTGCTTGCTCTGGTCAAATCCTACAGCAACACTCATCACTGATTATCGGACGTGCTCCAAATTCAGTCAATGCAGAAAACCAAGAGTTGGTTTGGCTCACGCTCTATGCCGATTCCGAATTACGAAAACCGAAATTGAAAGTAGGCAACCAAGTCCGACTGTCCATGTCGCGAATGCTTTTTTGCAAACGCTACTTACTCGGATGGACCGACGAACTGTTTCAAGTTGCTTGAGTGTACTGAGACAATCCTCCTTATTACAAAATAAAAGATTTAGGAGGCGAGTGTTTGGAAGAAACTTTTTAGGAAGAAAAGTTACAGAAAATCTATAAAAAGGATGACGTGTTTCGAATCGAGTGTATTGTTCAACAACGCAAGCACAAGAAAGGTATTGAATTCTTAGTCAAGTGGTTTTGGTATCCTTCTTCTTTTAATTCTTGGGTCTCGGAAGAAGACATGGTATGCCTCCTATAAATACTTTCGATATTGTTTTGTTTAGTGCACAAGTTTCGGTGATTTACATTGTGGTTTCGATGAGCTTATACAATTTAACGCAAACCAATGACAACAAAAAACTCTGGATTAGTCTGTTCAGTAGCTCTGTCGGTTATTTGCTTCCGTCGCCCTTTCTCAGCAAACATGTTCCTCAACTCCCCAGTAATTTGTCTATGGACATTTATCCTGAAAACAAAGTTTCCGATTACACGGTGCACTTGCCCAAAGGACTCAACTTGTCCAAATCGTGGGAGTTGGGTCTGTCCGAGATTCTGTATCCCAACTGTTGGTACAAAATTGACACCAACCAATGTTACATTTTTTACTGACGCAGTGCTTTGGAATTTGTAACAGTGCTTTCAGCAAGTTATTACCAACAACCACAATACGTCGTGCGTCAGATAATTCACGAAATGAAACAAAAGTTTCAAGCTAGAAACAAAGCATTGGTCAGCAAAGGAGTTTTGACAAAAGCAATCGATTTTTTCTTCGATCTCACTTACAATCCTCAAACACAACATATCACCGTATCTATCCAACAAAAAGACGGAGCACTTATGGTGGAACGCAATGGTAGCATGCAACCGGATGTGATGGTGACTTTTTCCAAGCAGTTGGCTTCTGCCTTGGGTTTTCAAAAGGTGTGGTATCCAGAAATCAGAGAGTACACTTCAACAAGCGTTGCCAACGTAGACACCGTGAATACCATCTATGTCTATTGTGACGTTATCGAGTACAGGACAGTTGGTCATACTCTCGCACCTTTGCTTGCAGTCCTTCCTGTAACAGGGAAGCCGGGTGCCTATGTCTCCAAAAGGTACGGCAAAATACAATATCATCCTGTCTTGAAAAAAAATCTTTGTGATATACACATCTCCTTCGCGACGATCAAGCTAAACAAATTTGCTTTTGCAAGGGAAAGTAGTAGTGACTTTGCATTTACGACCGAGAAAACTAAATTCATTATAAAACCCAAGTGCAAAGGAAAAACTTGTTATTGCAAGATATCGCTGGTAGCAGAAACATGCGGGTCAAATATTGTTGTGACGCAAAAGCATATAAAAACTATTATTTGTCTTAAGTCGGTCATGGTATGGCTTATTTTGCTAGGGCACGAGTTCAACAAGGTTATGGACTAGGCAATCTGTTTAGCTCCATTGCCAAAGCGCTCTTCCTTTGGTCAAAAAAGGTGCCAACACCCTTGGAAAACAAGTTTTGCATATTGGTGTCGAGTTTGCTTCCGACGTCTTACAGGGTAATTCTACAGGGTAAAACAAGCTGCCATTGACCAAGCCAAAACAGCAGGTTCAAATCTCTTACAAGCGGCCCAACAAAGGGTGGGAAAGCGAAAGGCAGCACCGAGAAAAGTACAAAAGAAGAAGCGCAAGAAACATCACAACATTTTTACGTGAACCATGGCAACGTTAGCACACCCTAGTTTGGAAGAATCCACCACCTCTCAACTGGACTTGTTTTTGGTGCCCCCGAGTCAAACCAGTTTGGAAGACGGCAGTTTTACCAAATATCATCCTGTATCGGTGCTGACCTCCACAGGTACTATCAAATATACGGTTAGTGTTGAAAATTCCAACTACATTGATCTGGCCAACATCTTTCTTTACGTGCGTGCAAGCGTGACTACGTCAAACAGAGCTAATTTGGCAAAGACCGCGGAATTGCACCCAAATGTAATTTTTTACATAAGCTGTGATCGCAAATCGATGTCTACTTGAACGGTTTGCTCGTCACACAGTTTAACAACAATTATCCTTATAGAGCTTACATTAAAGACTTGCTTAGTTTTGGACAAGAATAAAAAAATTCTCAGCTTTTCGATCTGTTATGGTATCGCAATACTAGCAGACATTTCCATAGTTGTGCTGCAGCAAACAAGGGCTACACCCAGTGCAAAGCTTTGGCTGCAGAAAGCAAAGAAATTGATATGATGGGAAAACTGCACATTGACTTGACCTTTCAAAATCGTTACTTGTTGAACGGAGTCGAAGTACGCTTGCGTCTGATTCGATTCAACGATCTTTCTTGCTTGCATGGAAACGCAAACCAAGCACAAAACAAAGTGTCTTTAAAAGAAGTGACTTTGTTTGTTCGCAAAGTAAAAACAAACCCGGTCGTACAACTTGCTCATGTCAAAGCCTTGTAACACGCCACTGCAAAATATCTGCTCTGACGTGTGGAAGTCAAGAGTCTTACCGTGCCGACAGGGAATCAAAGCATCACCAAAGAAAACCTGTTCTTGGGTCAGCTACCTACTCGATTGGTGGTCGGTGTGGTGGACAATGACGCTTACAACGTTGTCATTACCAAATCTCATTTTCATTTCAAGCACAACAACATCAATTTCATGACGATTTACCGGGACGGAGTTCAAATCCCTTCCAAACCGCTGCAACCGGATTTTGCCAACGATAGTTTTATTCGAAGTTATCTTCGTTTGTTTACGCAAACGGGTCAATATTATTGCAACACGGGGAACGCTATTTCGCGAGAACAGTACAAGAACGGTTGTGCCTTGTTTGCTTTCGATCTCATGCCTCAGATTGATTCGAGTGAGGTCGGTTTCGAATTGATAAACCACGCAACATACGCATCAAAATTTATTTTGCTAATGGTACTGCACGCACTCTTACTGTGATTGTGTTTAAATCAATCAAGACAGAAGCGTTGCTTTTGACTACACGGCATGAACACGCTGCAAATCGAACGTTTGCTCAAAAACGAAAAAATTTTTAAAAAGTCTGTGCTTTCGATCAGCTGGAAAAACCTATTTTTCCTTCTGCCTACGTCATCAATTCCGATCCGAGCAACGAACCCGGAGAACATTGGATTGCTGTTTATTTTGACAAGCGCGGTCGAGGAGAATATTTCGATAGCTACGGACCAGCACCTACTTTCGTCGGTCTTGAGTCTTACATGGACACTTATTCTATTGGTTTTGTTACCAGGTAAGTTATTCATAATTTTTCTATGCTCTTCTGGTAAACAGACTTAAACTAAAATCTTCAGTTTATTCAAACTAAAAACTTTAAAAACAGTCAACGTTTCAAGCGCTATTACAGACGCTCTTCGTCAGGACTAACTTGAAATAAAATTGATAAAAGCAATGAACGAAAATACATACAGTTGTTAAAATTTTTTTGAAAATGGAAAAAGAAAAGAAAAAGGCAAGTTATGTGATACAAGGCAGTCAAGGATATAAACAAAAGCGAACGATCAAACAAAAAAGAAGCAGCGGATTTATTTTAACTCATTGTAAATTTCATTGTAAAAGCAATTTTCTTTGTCATTTACTGTAGTAATTTTGTTGTTGATGAAAAAAGATTCTAAAAAGCGACGTTTAAAAAAATCCGATTCAAAAGCAAGAATAGAAGAGTTGTCAAAATCAATGTTATGCTGAAAATTTACCACATGTTTTACAAGAGCAGTTTTTTTGTTAATATTGTTGTCATCAATTTTTGCCAAGTTTCTCGGGTTCAAATCTCGCTTATGTTCAGAACATCTGGTTTTAAAACTGCGACTTGTTTCTCCAATGTATATACTAGAACAATTTTTGCAAGGAATTTGGTAAATTGCACCTGTTCGTAGGTTAAAATCAATGAAATCTTTCGTAATCGGTAAAATATTTTTGATAGTCTTAATTGGTTTGGTGCAAACTTTTATGTTAAACGCTCTGAAAATTCTAGTAATTTTTTCAGTAAAACCTGCCAAATAAGGAAGCACAACCAATTCTTTTCTTTCATCACTAAAAAAACTTTCTTCTTTGTTATGATCATTCCACTTCTTGTTGGTATGACGTAGTGTTTGTTTAACAAACCATTCCGGATAATCATTCTTTTTAAGTGTTTCAATCAACTTTTTCATTTCTATTGATTTGTCTGTCTTTTTCGTAATTAGTTTCGAATTAATTCTGTGGAATAAAGTGGATATTATTCCACGCTTTTGGCTTAATGAATGTTGTGAGTTGAAATTGAGGAACCGATTGGTGTGCGTTGGTTTTTGGTATAATTTGGTTATCAAATTTCCAGATTTTTCTTTTACTACCAAGACATCTAAAAATGGCAGGGAATTATTTGATTCTGTTACTAGAGTAAATTTGATACTTGCCTCTATGTTATTTAAATGTTTATGAAAGGTTTCCAAATTATTCTTTTTTAAAACCACAAAAGTATCGTCGACGTATCGTTTCCACATAATTGGGGGATTTTGAAATGTTTGAAGAGCTTTGGTTTCTACAGTTTCCATAACCAGGTTAGCAATAGTTACTGAAATAGGGGAGCCCATAGGAACGCCGAAAATTTGTTTATAGAATTGATTCTTAAACTGAATATAGGTATTGTCCAAACATATGTTGATTCCAAGCATTAATTCTTTTAAACATAATTTAGTGCGGTCTTGTAAACATTCATCTTTGCTTAAAAGTTCTAATATGACTGATTTTGCCACGTCAACTGGAATTTTGGTGAAAAGTGAAACGACGTCAAAAGACACGATACATTCATCATCATTAAGTTTTAACCCTGTTATCATATCGACAAATTCATAAGAGTTTTTTAACGGTATGTCCGGTTTTGCCAGCTAGCGGTGATAGAATTTTAGTAAAAAATTTTGATAAATTGTATAAAGGAGAATTAATAAATGACACTATAGGTCGGAGGGGGGCGCCAGGCTTATGCACTTTAGGTAAGCCGTAAATGCGTGGAGTGCAGGCATCGGAACTGTGAAGAAGGTGGTATTCTTTTTGCGATAGAACATCGTTCTTGAATAATTCATAAACGTATTTGTTTACCTTTCTTTCTAAACTTTTTGTAGGATCACGTTTTATTTCAAGTTAGTCCTGACGAAGAGCGTCTGTAATAGCGCTTGAAACGTTGACTGTTTTTAAAGTTTTTAGTTTGAATAAACTGAAGATTTTAGTTTAAGTCTGTTTACCAGAAGAGCATAGAAAAATTATGGACACTTATTCCCTAGTCGGTTGGATTTACAATCGCAAAACCTTACAAGCCGTATTTTCGAACGTTTGCAGTCACTATTGCATGTATTATATTTTGCTTTGTTGCCGCGGTGTACCTTGCACGCTATTATATCTGATTTTACGTCTAACCTAACTGGAAACGATCGTTCCATCTCTCGTTTTATTCGTGAATTATCACAACGTTGATTGTATTGCATTTTATTAATAAAATAATACACATCAACGCGTGCTTGCAAGTTTTCGTTTCGGTCCAGGATTCTTTAAGAGTTGGAGAAAGTTGTTTAGTTATTCCTTGTTGTCTGGCGGTAGGTGGTAGACTTCGTCGTTTCGCGCTTTCAAACACACGTAGTTGTTTATCAAGTATAGAAATTGACGTCTTGGAGACGGTATGTTTTCCACGACGCAATGAAGTTGAAAGTGATCGTCAGCAATTTTTTATTTGCTAATTTTGATTTTTTCTGAATTTCACATTCGGAATCGTCCATGTTGGTAGACCAGAACAACAGGATGACGTATTACTTGATGTCGGATTTAGGTCGAAACAAAATGTGCGGTAGGTTGCCCATCAACAAGTTAACAACTTTGGAAAGCTGATCTATACAAAACATAATTTTTCCGTTCTTCACACTAATTATAGCTTTTCTGAACAAGGTCAAAGACGGAATTGTCAGCCCGGATGCAGCAATTTCTTTAAATTGCGTTCGGATATCTCTAGCTTCACTTTCTATTTCCCTTGCTTGTAAAAGGAGTTGTTGTTTTTTCATCATTGTCTCATAGCAGCTTGTATATGGGGAAGGATGCTTGATTTCGTTTGCTTGACGGTGAAGTTCGTCTGCTTGGTTGGTGTAGCTTTCCATGTTGTGTGCTTTCGTGACTGCGTACGTTTTTTTTATAAAAACAAAAAAGAAAAAAGTTTTAGACTTTGTACACGCGGATTTTTTTTGTCAATCTTTGTGAATATAACCAGCAAAAGTGTGTGTCTTGCAAATACGTCCAACAGAAATCATATGCCCGCAAGGCATGCCAACTGCGTTCTTTTAATTGCTCTTGCATTTCATGCATTTGTCTTCTTGATTTAAGTCCAAAATAGCATTGAGAAGCTCTTGACGGTTTTCAAAATTGCGGTTGTGTTTTTCCAATTGTTGCATGAGAGCATGACGAATTTTGGTATCTTTGACTCCTGTACTCTTTGCAAATTTTACGTGGGAGTCAAACATCATCATTTCGTCTAGGTTTTGTTTTGCTTCCACAAAGAGCATGGAACGTATTTGATTTGCTGCTGCAGACAGAGTCGGGTTTTTTATCTGGGGTCTTTTTAAATCCAAGTGTTTGCTACATACATTTTTCACGTATTCCACATCGTAAGGGTTGTCCTAGGCTTTCCATTGAAATAGTCGTCCTCCACAATAAAAGCAGCAAACACGATCACCGTATTTTTTATAGTAAAAACCTGCATTGACCATTTCCTGAGCTGTTGGTCGTTTTCGATCACACCACGAATTACGAAAAGTTTCCATCCGATCTTCTTCCCTGCACATGTGACGTTTTTGGAAAATAGCAAGAAAATTCCTCGGAGTTACAAACAGCTGCATAGTCAATCCAACCTTGTGACATTTTTAAGTAATGATAAAAAAATCAAAACGCTCTGCTTTATATACCCTCGCAATAAACTTTTATGTACTCTGAACAAATGAAAATTTTCGATGGCTTTGTCTTTGAAAATAATACTTGTTGAAAAATCAATATTTAAAAAGTTTTTTCAAAAAATTAGATTATAGTTTTACAAGACTTTGAACTCGTTTGACTTAGTTTCAATAAGTAAAACCTTTGTTAGAAAGTTAACTGTTTTTAGTGATGTGTCTTTCTAGATAATTATTTATAGTTGTTTGTGAACTTGATAAAAAATCACTGATTAAAAATTTAATTATTGTTTTTTAGAGACACGTCTTTCAGGCTAATTGCTTATGAACTTGTTTAAAATGCATTGGTTAGAAAGCTAATTTGGGTTTAAAAATATATGCTTCTACTTATTATTACAAGACTTCGTTTATCTTTGCTACAATCATTGGTTACAAAGCTCATTGTTTTACTAATGCGTTGCAATAAAATTTAAGACTAATTTTATGAAAGGTCTTGACAAGTCAGAATTGTTTTGGAGTTAAAGTTTTTTGGTTCACTTTTGAATATAAGATTGATCGATAAGGTCTTGTTTTACATTGATTCGTTAGATCTTAGGGTGACTTGATTAACCCTTAGATGCAGGAATGGGTCTGGGAGGCCCGGCAAGGATTTTTTTTTTAATTTATGTCGATCCTATTTAACATATGGCTGAGGTGTTCCAGGTATTCTTCTGCAACTTATGCCAGATTGCTTTCGTGGATTGATCCAGAAAAAAAAACCTTCGAGGTGGGAGGGGCACCCGTTTCATTAGACTATGCTAAATTTTTGGGGTGCCACTTTCGCTTGGACTTCCAGTTTTTTTGCTTTGCCTCGATCGTTTTACGATATTAGGCAGATATTTTTCGGAGTATGTCTCTTTTGCTACTTGTTTCTATCATTTTTTTCACAGCCTAATTTTAACAAAAAATCTCTACTGCCTCTAGTGGCCATTTACTTAGATTAGCACGTGGTCTTTGCTTAGGTTGTGAACGTAGAAAAACGTTTGACTGAAGTCAGATCGTTAGTAATTTTTGCTTGTTAGTATTGCGGTTTGTTTCTAATGAAGATGGCCAAGCGTAAAGGTGATAAGCTAACGCTTGACGAAGTAGAAGATATGATTGAAGAGGGTGTTTTGAGCGTAGACGAAGAATCAGAATGTTCAGAGGATGAAGATTTTGAGCCAGTCTCTAGCAATTTGCCTTCATCGTCTGAGAGTTCAGAGGAATCAAGCGATGACAGTTCTGATGAAGACAATGAACCGCACACAGAAATCGCTAATCGGACTGGTCGCAATGGCACATATTGGAGATCGGATACCCCTCCTCCAAGTAGGACCCCAAGGCATAATATTATGCATGAACAGCCAGGCCCTAACGGACTGTAATAGCAAATTCTCCATCCAATGCATTAGAACTGTTTTTATCAGAAGAGATTCTGGATGAGGTGTGTAAATGCACAAACTTGGAAGGAAGGAGAGTGGCGAGTAGTAGAAGTAAGCGGTGGAACAATGTATCTAAGGAAGAACTTCTAGCTTATTTTGGGCTTGTACTTCTTGCTGGCTCTGAAAAGCAGTGGGACGTATCAACACGCGAGTTGTTTGGGAATGACTTCTCAAACCCTATGTACAAGGCAACCATGTCTGTAGAAAGATTCGAAGACATCCGTCGCTTTTTGAGGTTTGATGACAAAAGAACGAGAGAATTCCGCCTGCAGACAGACCACATGGCAGCATTTAGATATATTTGGAAACTTTTTATTTCAAACTGCAAAAAATGGTACAGTCCACACGAATGTGTTACTATTGATGAGCAACTGGTGGCTTTCAAGGGACGATGTAGATTTCTTCAGTATATTCCAACCAAACCAGGAAAATACGGCATAAAAATCTTCTGGTTATGTGATTCGATAACAAACTATGGCTTCAACGCAAGTGTTTATACTGGTAGACAACCAGGTGAGGAAGTGAAGAGAAACGTGGGTAGTAGTATTGTGCATGAACTGTGCTCCCCTTTGCAGCACAGTGGTCGCAACGTAACCGCAGACAACTTTTTCACAAGCGTGCAATTGGCTGAATCCCTGCTGAACAAAAACCTAACATTAGTTGGGACCCTTCGACAAAATAAACCGGATATACCCCCGATCATGAAAGCAAGTAAAAGTCGGGAACGGTACAGCACTGAGTTTGGCTTCAAGGGTAACACCACTATGGTAAGCTATGTACCAAAGAAAGGAAAGGCGGTTATAATGCTGAGTACTATGCATCATGACAAAGCTATTGATGAAGGCAGTTCAAAGAAAAAGCCAGAGGTAATACAATACTACAATGGTACCAAAGCAGGAGTGGACACCTTCGACCAAATGATTCGCACATATAGTTGCAAGCGGCAGACAAAAAGATGGCCAGTAGTGATGTGGTACAATTTGCTGGATGTTGCTGCGCTAAATGCTTTCCTCATCTTTTCAACACAGAATTCGGAATTTGAAGTAGGAAAGACCCACAAGTGAAGATTGTTTCTGCGAAATCTCGCAAAGGAATTGGTAATTCCACAAATGAGAAGGCGACTGAGAGTGACTACAAACCTACGGTCAACTGTACTTGTGGCAATGGAACGATGCGGGGTCAGAAGAGAAGAAAATGTAGGGACTGTTTGCGAGACACCTGTAACCAAGCGAAAACGTTGCCACTATTGCCCTTCGAAAAAAGATCGTAAAAGTGCTATGGTATGCAAGAAATGTAACAAAAACGTGTGTAAGGAACATAGTCATGTCGTTTGTAACAATTGTCTGTAAAATGCTGAGTCATTTGTTAACTGTCTTGTTATTTTAGTACGTACATGTCTCCAGAGTGAGTTTTGGATTTGATTTTCTTTCTGATTTTGTACATAAAGTTATGCACTGAAACCAAAATAGATAAAACATACTTCTACAATACTGTACTTTGAGTGTGAATGCTCCAATATATACCAACAAACACAACCGCGAATGAAAACATACTCCTTTAGAACGGGTGGGCCTCGGAGGCCCGGTTTCTGCATTGGTGGGTGTTCATAGGTTCCTGCATCTAAGGGTTAAAAACTCCTGAAAGGATAAGGATTGAACATTTAGCTAGATCTTCATTCATCAACTTTATTTCGATTGGTTAGATTTTACGGTTCATGAAATTAACATCTTGAAAGGTGAAAATTGAATAGTTAGCTAGATTTGCTATACCGACCAACTTTCTTTTGGTTACATCTCACGGGTTGTAAAAAACATCTTGAGAGGTTGAACGTCATATTAAGTATTACTTATATAATTCATTGACGATTACTTATAACTTAGAATTCATTAAGTTCCCGGAAATCAAACTTGATAATCTAGATTCGTCATATTAGCAACATCCGCCAGATGTTGCTAGAGCACCACCACTCTGAGGTGTTGCAATAGGACCACCTCAAAAGCCACCTCAAGGGCCAACTCAAGGCTCGCCTCAATTGCGATCAAATGACCCGTTGTAAACTACTTACGTTCAATTGTTAAAATCAAAATAACGAGATAATTTTCTTTCAGATTTTCATCTTAAATCTATGCTAAATATTAAGCATATCAGTGATACAAAAAAAAAGTGGATTTTTAAGCCTTTTCTAGCAACAATGGTTGATGAAGATTCTTTTCCTGAATATTGATTGAACTTTAAGAAAATCTTGGTGTTAAAGTTGTTTATGACTGCATTTCGATAACAAAATTCCGGTGTGTCTTATTGGATGCTTTTTCTGAGTTACCACAAGTGGCAATGAACAAGTTGTTACGATTGCCTAGCACTTATCTCTGCGGGGCAGGATTTCTCTCCTGGTTCAGCTGAAGACAAAGAATGGATATAGACTTTAAGTTGAGGACAACATGTTGCTTGCTATCACTAAAATAAAACCAAGACTCAAAAATCGCATATTGCCAACAATCAAGAACACATGACACACACCGCGCATGTATAACATAATAAACTATGCGACAAAATTAACTTTATGAGTTATATTGGTGTTCCATTGAGTATTTTAGTTTTTGTACCCCATCATCATTATTTTTTTTCTATCAATCTAGTAACAGTGCAGCTGCGAGAAGAAGATTGTCATTACATTGAACTTTTTTATCACTAGTCCAGTAACTTTTTCTTTACTAGTTCTGGTTTAATTACAATTTTTTTTGGTTATGAGACTTTGACTTGAAAAGTGTCCTTCAGATTAACAAAATTTTGGTATAGGGTGGGCATTAAATTGCTAAAACTTTAAGGACCTGTGGTGTAAAGTAAGTTGTTTTTTACAGATATGTCCCTTTTGTTAAATTTTTCTAAATATTACTTCTTAAAGTGAATTTAGTTTCGCTAGATTTTTAATCTCATAAAACATTAATATACGCCACATCCAGTAGCCTAATAGTTGGGACCATTGTATCATGCCCTCTTCACCTTGGAGACCACTACTACGAGAAATCAAAGACGAATTCAAAGTGAAGAACTTTTTCTTTCGTTAGCTAACCTTTAAAATTTTTTTCCATTAAGCACACCTGATTGCGGTTGTATGCCGATCCCCTTCAAAAATTATTGGTATGTTACTGGCCATATCTATCATATTTGGCAGAAGTATTGATTTTATGTTTATAAATGATATTTCTACTTGCAATTTAGAACTCTTAATTTTGATCTGTAAAATATGATTTACTTTTTATACGTTACTGGGATTTTATGATGTTAGATGGAAAAATAATATTAGATGCTGCTGATTAGTAATTAGTAGATAATAATGAAAAAATTACTTGAAGATAAAATTTAGTTGCTTAGACATTTTTAAAACGTAATTGTTTAGTTTTGCAACTACAGTAAACCATATTATTAGAAGGGCAAGTTTTTGCTGCAAAAATATTTTGAGAAATTTTTATTTATTTTAACAAAAGTTGCCCAAAAAAGTTGCATTTCTGTATCATAAAAAAAACTTGCATTTATAACTGATCTATTCTGTAGACTGCTATCTTTGCAGATATCAAGGTTATGGTTTCTTTGAAAAATAATTAATCTACTTCTATAAGGTTACAGTTTAACAAACTAAGCTATCTTAACAAGACTTGGTCAAAATCTGTCAGATAGGTCTTTTTTATTGCAGGTTAAAGAGATAGACCTATACTAAAATAGTTTTATAGCATGTTTTTTAAATCATAATTTAACATTTTGCGCAATACTGAGAAAACTTGCATAAAAAAAAAAAAAAGTTGCAAAAAGTTGCAATATAAAATTTTTGGAAACAGCGAAAAATATCATGCTGCATAAATTCTGATTATTTAAAAAGTTGTCGGAATCTGTAAAAAAAAGTTGCAAAAGTTACAAAAACTTGCCCTAATTATTAGAAATAGCAATAGCCTTATTAGCAGCAGTGCGGAAAACGTGACATATCTGGCCGTATCTTAGGTAGTTTGCGTTATATCTTACCGAAATACTTTTTTTTTTAAAAAAAACAAAAAATTATTCAAATTATTTCGGCACAAATGAAGTATATGATCATTTATTTCTATTACTGTTTGTAATTTACGCTGTGTTTTTTGTTTACAACTTGTAATCAACTTTTAAATAAATTTAATGCAACATTAAATTGTGAGATAACTTATAAATAAAGTTGCTATTATTCAGTCAAAGAAACTGATAGAAAATTCTTTTTTTTTAAGTATTTAACAGAATGTGCTTAAATCTAAAACTATTAACACTGTACAATGAAGCTAATCAGTTTATTTAATTTCATTAATTTAAGGCTAAAATCTTATTGGTTTTTAAAAAGAAAATAATTACTTAATATAATCAGTTAATTTTAGAAGCTTTTTGATGATTATTGTTTATTGTAGTAGAACGAATACTTGACTGTACGTACATTCGTCAATTAATTATGCACTATATCAGCTCACAATTGTTTTTCTTTACAATTCAAACACTTAAAATTGTATTTTTCTTGACTATTTACATAAAAAAATTAGAATCAGAAACAGTTTAAATACAATAAGTTTGAACAAACCAAAACAAAATAAAGCAAATTTATATAAATGTATTTTACAAGAACTTGCAAAGAGCTTACTAATAACAGCACAAAACTTTAAGATTTTCAAGAATATTAAGTTGTTTTTCTCAACTATTTACACAATACAGTAAAAATCAAAAACGTCTCAAATACAGAAAGTAGCAATTCTTTGATTTAAAATCTCTAGTTATCCTCCTGACTCGTTGGAAAACATCGGAGGCCCTATACTTAGAGCAATCGTCTAGTGAAGGGATGTTCAACTTGCGGCCCATTTAACGTTTTTATGCTGCACACTGCTTACTCAAATTTTTTAGTTATATTTTCATATCTGTATTGCAGGTTTCTCAAAATTGTTTTCCGCGAGCTTACTTTTTCCACCAAATTTGAGAAAGCAGAGTAAAATTTACAGTGAAGACCTATTTTTTAGAAATCATTACGTGTTTGAGACAAAAATCAGGAAACCAGAGCCCGAGTCAAAGTGAAAAGCAGGGATACGGACTCAAAATTGGGACTTGGGACTCATCAATTCGGTGTAATACAGCTGGACTTGAACTTGGCTCTGACTTGAAAAAAAATAGCACGTCCGCCGAATCCAACGTCTAGATTTCATGCAGTATCGACGATTTGAAGGATTAGCAGATTAATGCTCTCAATACTTATTAAAAAAAAAAGCTAAATCTTGAATAAAAAATGAAAGAGAAATTAAAATATATTTTTCTTTATATTATCCCTCATCACTGATTTAAATTTTATAACTGTTTCTTACTATGTTGCGCTCAAGATTGTCGCTTTTTTGCGATACCGAATGATAAAAAATGGCGCCGGAAAACCATTTGCCAGGGAAGAGTTAAAAAAGGGACCATATATTTTAAAAAATTAAGTTTTTTAAAAAAATGTTTTACAAAGTTGCCATTTCGTATTGCAACCGTTTTCAGCGCAAAAATCTAGCAATCGCTAAAAAATCATCACTTTTAATCAGTGTGCAAAATTTCCATTTTCGTCCCAAATTTTAGGCGAAAATTAAAAAAAAAAGAGAAGGTCATCACTTTTAATTGAGTCCATGGTTGCTACTTTTTTCCTAAATTTAAAATTTAAACCATAACCATAATAATAATATTCACCTTCAACCGATCAAATAAGTGGCTTTAAGTTGAGTTATTTTTTATTTTGCTTGCTATCTATTATTAAATTTTTTTCAGCAAGTGACGGCCCGAGTGTTTTAAAAGGTTGATATTTTTTGTTTGATAATTGCGAATGATGTTTTAATCTCTAATATTAAGCTTTGGAAACAATGGTTATCAGTTCAAATAAACAAATGGATAAAATCTGATTACAACACACAAGCCTAAGTTGTATAAACAACATATAAAATCAAAAATTAAAACTTTTTTAATTTTTTTTTTAATGCAAAAAGTATTATCAAAATAAAATTTATTCAAACAGATTTGAATAGAAACGTAACGTGGGAAAAATTAATGTTGAAATACTGTTTCTACTAGCCTAAATAATTAAATATTTTTAAAATGTTTAAAAAGATTTAAATCAAAATTTTGCTTGCTAACTAAAAGATTGGTTTTCAAACTTTGATCATCTGGTATTGTTAGTTTATATTGTTTAACTCAACTGCTTCTTGTTGGATTTTCCTGTTGTTCTTTAACTTTTCAAAAGTTTCTTTCAGCTTATCAAGAAGTGACGAATACAGTAATGGATTAAAAGCACTGTTGATTGGAAGCAACAAACCAGCACTGACAATGTAAGCAACGTCATCCACATGAAATCCGCTGAGTTTGACAAATGCCATGATACAAATAGGAATCCAGCATAAAAAGTCGGTGATGATGATTCTTGAAATGCGTCTTTGCATCCTTGATTGCTGTTTCTCTCTTTGGCTGGATTTTATTTTAAGTTTATTTTTCTTTGCCTTTATAAACATGTAAATGTAACTTACTGCAATAAAAAAGAAAGACAAAAAATTGACTGTAATAATGACAAAACTATATTCCCATGCAGATTCTCCTCGATAAACATAAAACCTTGGCATGCATACACTGGTTTGGCCATAATAACCAAACTCTGCTCCTGGAGAATATTCTGGATTGTTGGTTTTGAGAAATGATTTGATAGAATCCCAGTTGTTGCAGTTGCATTCCATTGATTTATTTTTTACTATTGCCAAGCGACAAGCAAACTTAATAATTTTTTCTTTATTCCAAATTTTTGAACAAGTGAATCGATTTGAAAACTCAACTTTGTTTTGCATAAAATAACTAAATTTTTGATTTGGAATCGGCAAAACAGCAATAAGAAAAGCTATAATCCAAACTGAAATGATCGCCAACTTGTATTTACGAGTAGATATTGAGAGAGTGGAAAATGGTTTGTAGATTGCGTACAAGCGAGTACTTGATAACAAAACCATAAAAATACAAGAAGCTTCACTGGATAGAACTGCAAGACTACCAATTAATGAACAACGTAAACTTGATCGCCACTTAAGATCCATTTGACCGTAATAACCTGAATAATAAACGCTGTAAACTGCGACGCTAAGCAAATAAATTCCCATTATCATGTCGGCAATAGAAATGTTAAGAATAATAAGATGTTGATATTTCGAAGAAGTTGTTAGTTTTTTTGTTTTAAGAAAATGAGTTGTTGCTGTAATCACATACAAATTACCACTGATAACTGCAATACACATAATCCAAAAACAAATTTTCAATGCAGGACTTGCTATCATTTCTCGCTCTGATGAAAAGACACTGTTGTCATTATCTTTGCAATCTTTCTCATCTCTATTATCATCACAATCTTGTTTCCCATCACATACCTGATCAACATCGATACTGACTTTGTTTCCTACTTTGCAAACAAATCGTTTCGGACAGTTTAACTCATCGAATCCTTTCGTACAATTTGATTCGTTTGTGATACTATAAAAATTGTTTTCTATGCCGTCACAATAACGATCACCAATGTTATAACCGTTGTGACAAGTGTCATTACAAAATTTAGGCGGGTCTTCACAACTACATTCATCACTGAAATCACTACATTCTGGTCGACCGTCACATAGTATTGCTGGACGACGATCTTCCATTCTAGTTTGACATGTTTTAGTTGATTTTGCAATATCGAAATTTACGTTAAAAATGGTTTTATAATCAAGATTCAAACTTGAATTTAAATTATGATCAACAGAAGACAAATTACAATATGGAAATCTGATGTTACATAGATCAAAGTCCAAATATTGTTCACACAAACACTCATCAGACCAGTCGTAACAATCAAATAAACCATCACACACTTGATTGGATGAAATGAACAAACGTTGATCAAAACATTGAAAACACGAGTTGTTGATGCAAAGATCAGATTTGTCTCTGCACTGTGCAACATTATCATGCAAATTTCGTTGAGGCAAAACACACTTTTTATTCGAATCAACAGCAACACATTTAAAGCCGTGTTGATGTTGAATTTCATCACTTTTGTCAAGACAATCAACAAGGCCGTTACACAACTGATATGTTAACCCTAATCTACCATCATCACATTGAAAAGCACGATTACATTGTTTAGTGGTATTACGAGAACAGTTAGAAAGGCAAATAAAATCAGTTTTATTGCAATCGATAGTAGAACAGAAAATAGATAAAGTGTTGTAACAAGTTGACATATCACAAGAATTAAGAGGATTAAGATTACATTGTGATACGTTATTTAACCTGTTGATTGTGACATCACACTGACCACAATTTATAATTTTTTGAACTTGATAATTTTCATCGCTTCCATCTGGACATTGTTCGATTCCATCATTTTGCTGTTTGATTGGAATGCATCCAGTAAATGTCCTGAACCGGACGTTCTTTATCTTGCAATCAACAGGATTGTTTTTGTAACACTGACATTGAAATTCATTGTCATTGCAAGTACAATTTAACTCATCTGATTTGTCAGTGCAATGATAATCCGAATCGCATTTATCTGTAAAATAAAGAATATTTATCAAAATGAGTTAAATCAAAAAAAATAGTTTATACGGCTTTAAAGTATGCTTTATTGAAATTTGTAGATAAACTTACTTTTATACTTAAAGTTTTTAATTTTATATACGTATATTTTAAATGCCATAAATTTGAAAAACAAAAAAGGCGTAATTTCTATGAAATATAGCGAAAAAGTTTATGAAAAACCATTAAATTTTTGTTTCTTGGAAAAAAAACAAGCTTATATTGTCATTTTACTAAAACCTTTGTCCTATTTGGATTCATGCCAAAAATACTTCTTTATTTTTTTAGGCTGTTTCTGAACAAGTTCTCCATTAAACTAGTTTTTTTAATGCGAGTAGCACATTTTGAATTAAACAATTTATTTATAGCAGTTACACAGACTTTTCTATGATAAGCTACATAGACTCTTCTATTTTTTATGGAAACATTAATTTTTTCTAATTTTTAAAAGAAGTTCGCAATTTCTCTTCACTTGATTATTTAAAATTTGATGTATTTTTTAGTTTCCACTAAATATTTAAACGGGAATCAAACGGTTTCAAAGTTTTTGCTAGTTCCTTCTTCAAACTGAAGGAGAAATTTTATTTTAAGTTTAATTGTTTAACTTTGAAGAGCTATTGACTACTCAACGTATCATTCAGAAACTTACCAAAGTTTGATAATTTGTAACTAAAATAACTACAAAAATTATACTTTTAAATGTAAGAAGAGAAAAATCAAATATTTAGCTTTAATTTTGAAATAATTGCTTTATTATGCGCTTTCAAAACCAACTTAACCCTGTTACGATTCGGGGGGCCGATGGTGCTGCTTAAAAACTACTTGCAGAAATTTCTTCAAATTTTATAACTTTTCCCGATTTTTATTCATCTAAAAGTTGATGCAATTTTTGAAAAAATTGCTCAAGTAATTTTGGAGTTATAAAACAATTGAGACTGAATGGTTTATTAACCATGTTTACTCAAACACTTTACGAAGCAATAAAACGCTTTCAATCTCACTTTCCAAGAGAAGTTGTTTATGTTGAAAAAGCCGTAACTGTAGATTTAGATTTCTTTTCGTGTAAAATTTTGTACTAAATTTGGAAAAAATCCAAAACTCTTGATTTGGCTTTATTTTAAACGTTTATCTTACGATTAATCATACACTTCAATACCTTTGGTATAAGGGATTCTGGAACGGAAAATTACTACCATTGAAACTATTCAAGCTAAGCACAAAGAAATATCAAATAAAATAAAGCAAGTGTATAATAGAGATATTGTTTTCTATAAAGTTTTTTGGAATAAATCTAAAAAAAGTATCAACCTCAATTTTTTTATTGTAAACTCTAAAACCACAGCAAAGCGAAATATTTTAATCTTATCAACAATGCACCCAATTTTTTAAATTTCAAAAAATCAAAAGAAGAAATCGGCATTATACAGGGTGATTCACCGAAGTGTTGACAAATACTTTATTCCATTATTAACTTCGCATTACCTCTTCAGATTGTTATTACATGTACTTTATTCCATTATTAACTTCGCATTACCTCTTCAGATTGTTATTATATATTCTAGAGTAAGTTTTCAATATCAATAAGAATATTTAATCTAGAAAAGTAAGATGGCAAAGACAGTAAATGACATCGTTGAAGGGTATTGCAAGAAAGGACTTCCACCTGCGAAAATTTTCCGGTTAATGAAGCGATTTGTGAGTCGTGGAGGTGTTTACAAGGCTGTGAAGAGGTTCAGGGAGACTGGAAGTTGTGCTCCAAGAATCAGAAGTACTCCTGAAAAACCCATCAGGACAAAGGAACTGATTAAGAAGGTCAGGGAGAGGTTGAGGCGGAACCCTTCAAGGAGCGCAAGAAAACTGGCTAAGGACACCTCTGTAAGCGTGAGCACCATGCAAAGGCTTCTCAAGGATGATCTCCACGTCTACCCGTACAAATTTACCAAGAGGCAGCTCCTGTCAAACGCCACTAAGAAGAAAAGGCTTGATAGAGCTAAGGTTTTGATCAAGAGACTTGTTGTTGGCACGCGGCCTCAAGTGCTTTGGACAGATAAGAAGCTTTTCACTGTCCAAGCTATCCACAACCACCAAAATGACAGGATTTGGATTCCAAACAAGGACATGGTGCCAGTTGAACGTTGCAGTTCATTTAGGAGGCAGAAACCTTCTTCCGTGATGGTTTGGGCAGGAGTCACTTCAACAGGCCTGAAAACACCTCTAATCTTTATCGACGAAGGCGTGAAAATTAACCAAACTATCTATCGTCGGATGTTGGAAGAAAAAGTCATTCCCTGGGTTCAAGAAACAGTGGGAGAGGAAGGAATTATGCTTTAACAAGATGGGGCAACCTCCCACACAGCCAAAGCAGTCCAGCATTGGTGCAAGACCAATTTTAAAGGGTTTTGGGAGAAGGAAGTATGGCCCCCTTCTTCACCCGATTTGAACCCAATGGACTTTGGGATTTGGTCCATTCTGGAGCAAAAAGCCTGCTCAACATCCCATCCAAATATCGAAACCCTTAAACGAAAACTGAAGGCGTCATGGGAAGAAATTGACCCAGAAGTGGTGCGTGCCACGTGCGCCCAAGTACTTCCACTTCTTAGGCGCCTTGTGAAAAACAAAGGGGGCTACATTGAATAATTTGAATTTTATGTGAAAGCCCATTAAATTTCCATTCTATCTATTAAAAACTTGTTTCTTTTGCCCTTATAGTAAGTTGGATAATTCAGTTTTAATTTGTCAACACTTCGGTGAATCACCCTGTACAAGTTATGTGATTATACGAAAAGAGGTACAGACATAGTAGACCAAAAAATTACTTTCTATTCGAGTAAAACCAAGTCTCGAAAATAGAGCATAATTACATTTTCGTATTTGCTTGATATTTGTCGCATAATTGCAGCAAGTGTATTAGCAATAAACAATAAACAATTAACAATAAACACACGGAGCCGCGCAAATAGAATTTGTTTGAAGTTGGCTTTAGTCTTGTTTTGAAATTAGTAAAACCTTTTATCCAAGGCGAGGTCTAACCCAGTGTTTCTCAACCTTTTTCCGATTGCGGCACATTTTTGAAATTTCTCAAAATTTGCGGCACCTTTAGTCCATTTTTATTAAATTTTATTTCCAAAATCAGGTGATCTATAAAAAAAGATCTTTGATTTTCGCCCCCAAAATTATGTGATCTCTAAAAAAAAGGACTTTACCTAAATTTACGCTCTCTCTTGTCAATTTTCTTCCCAACATCAATTCTTTCTAAATAAAAACGGTCTTCGCTCCGAATCTTACATATTTCATGTGTAAAAAGCGCAATATTTGACGTCCCTAGATAATTTTTTTCCGAAATCTTTCGCAGCACACTTGGAAACCTCTCACGGCAAACAGGTTGAGAAACACTGATGTATGTAGTAGCATTGAAGCTTATAATTCGAAATAACATCACAACACTCAACTTTTTCCTGGACTACTGAATAATGTTCGATAACTTGCGGCACCCTAGCGAAACGCAAATGGCGCCCCGGTTGAGAACCACTGGTTCAACCAGTGAAATTCTACCAAAAATAAAATTGATACTTGGCAAAGATGTCTTGGGACCAAGTAATTATACCGCTTTGCTATCGATATTTCCTCCTCAATCAGAAAAAAACGTCGGTGTGAAATATGTATATCAGAAATATCAGGTCCCGGAACGAAAAAAAGAAATGGCATTGAAATGGCGCTTCTTTTGTTCAGCCTGGTAACAGTTTACAAAAATTTGCATGAAGAAACTCAAAAAATACTCAAGCAAAATACATTGAGCTGTGCTTGAGTGCAATATCATTTTGAGTTTGTATTGGTGTTTTTCTAATTATAATGTTGAAATTCGGACTATCAATTGAATAATTTTTATCGACAATAAAGAATGTTGGTGTCATAAGTTTTGAACGAAGTTGCATTACTCGTCACAGTTGAAATTTAAGTTGATGATAATTAAATTACTTTTTTGAAAAATTTTAACGTTTTGTAATTCTTACGAAAAGTAGACCTAAGTAATTCAATAAGCCTTACAACAATTAAAAGTTAAACAATTACGTCAGAAAACGTTCGTAAAAATTTAAGAAACAAATATTTTATTAATGAATTAGCATAATTAACCAAATGAAAAAAACATTCGAAATAAAAAAATTTCTGTAAAATTAAAAAAATTGATATGATCAAAAGCAATCAACTCTAAATAAATTAGTCAAGTCGAAACATTCCTTTATAGTGAAGAAAAATTGAGGTGAGTTTCGGCGATGTGGAACTGAAAACATATTTTTTGTGTGATGATTCGTTTTTCTTTTTATGTTATAAAGTTTCTTGCCAAAATTGTTCACAACAATGAGTGAATTTAAGAAGTTATTTGATAAATGGCAAAGATCAATGCAAACACTAATAAAACCATCTTTTAGCAGATTTGCTTGTGTAGAATTTTTTTCTCTCTATACATTAATCACCTTGCCAAGTGGATTTCAGCTGTCAGCATTCTTACTTCTAATTTTACGAATTAATGACGTTTGACAAACAACCGAAGTCGTAACTTCCTCTCAAATTGCTCTCTCGTTTTCAGCCAATTTACAAAAATTGACCACCCTTTAAACATTTGCTTTTTTAATCCCAAATAATGTTTAAATGCAAAATTTAAGTATCTATATCAAAAGAGTATAAAATTTCCTTTTTATACAAACTTGAATGACAACTCTAGCGCTAGTAATTGTCGAGATATAAGCAAGCAAAGAGCGCAGGCACTTTCTGCCCCCTCAGTCGTACAAAGTTTCCAAAATCCCACTTGGAATAGGGTTAAAATGCACTTATATCAAATAGTCAGTAATTTCGAAACGGGGATCCTGAGCGGCCTGGTACGTCACAAAACTTTGCCAAGGATGCCACATAAATTTTCTGAGAAATGTTGCGGATACTGTTTCACTCGTATAAACATAAGCGTGAATCAAAATATTACGTTATATGATTTATTTATCCAAAACACATATTTACACTTGGTATAGGTATATCATGCAAGAAAATAAAAACTACAGATCGCAAATGTAATTTCGCACAAAGCAAGTTTAGATGATTAAACCAGTTGTAGTAAAGTTTTAGAAAAAATTGTTTTTTCAATTTATCAATTTAAAATATCCAAGCTATATCCAAGCTTTATTGGCAATGCACCACATAAATTTTATTTTTTAAAGTTTTGCAGCACATTTTTTGGATTTTTTGTATTAAAAAAATATTGGAGATCTGCCTGTAAATAGATTTGAGAACCACTTGATTAGACTATAATATCTAAGGTTTAGGTTTAGTATAAAAAATTTTGTTACCTTTAATTTACTTTGGAAACGATACGTCGACAAGATGCAAATAGACAGAAAAGCATATAAAATGTGGCGTATGATATGAGCAGTATGATGTTTTAAGGTTTAGATGCTGTTATTTCACAATATAAGATAAATTTATTTGAAGACTTGTAAAAGCATAACTAAATAAGAAATCTTTTTTTGGCAAGTTAGGCTTTACATCTCTAAAAGATAAATATTCACTGATTTTTCATCTGATCTCATTTTGAAAAGCATATACAGTTCTGCTTCATTCATTTTATTTAAGTTAAGAATCAATTTAAATATCTTTTTGTCAGCTGCAAAGCTTTCCGTGTTCTTAAACCATTTACAAAATTGCTTTAAATAAAAAGCCGGTTTTTCAGCAGTAACTGTGATCAAGTCAAAATACAAAAATAATGATGTGATTTGATAAAATATGTTTGAAGCAGCAAGCTCACAGCTCGCATTAATTTTTTTATGCATCAAAAACTCAATCATCTATCTTAATTTAGACATGACTTAATTATTCGTTTAAAACTTTTGCAAATTTTGGTTTAATTTTGGCGCTAAATGTTAATATGTTTTTAAATGGCGTCATTAGCAAAAGTGTACGGAAACAACTTGAATATATTGTTCAGAAACTTATGAATGTGATCAAAATTGGGACACAAATCTTTATGTGCTCTCGAGCGACAATATTTACTTGTTTAAACTGAATTAAAATCTAATTTATTTAATAAAAACTTTGATCAAACAAAAGAGAATGATAAAGTGATAGATTAAGTGATAAAAGGTATTCAGTGATAAAGGGCGCCGGAAAATTTTTGTTCAGAAAAAGCAAAATTTAGAGGAGGTACTTTTTTTGTTAAAAAAGTGCTCTCAAAAACGTTAATTTTAGCTTATTAGTTTATTTATTTATGGTATGATAAAAAATTTGTTTTGAAGAGACAGTTTTTTGTATAAAGATTAATATATACCAAGTATAATTAGAACCATTTCTAAAGCTTTTGGTCTGTCACTTTAATTAGAAAAGAAGAAGCGAGCTAAACTGAGTTGTAAACTAAAAAGAAAGTTGTAATTCAGTGATTCTCAAACTGTATGCCGCGGCACACTAGTACGCCGTGAAAGATTTTCAAGTGTGCCGCGAAACTTTTTAAAAAACATGAGTCTTTGGATAAGCTGTTCTTACTTTTTTGACCAAGTTTTTTACTAAGTTTAATTATCAAGTCTGAATTATTCTCTTGATATTTTAGTGACGATATTTTATCGGACGCAATTTAGCAAATGGTGACTATTAGCTTTGTGGTGCAGCTTATAGGCTTTGCATAATAAGTATAACAATTAAAAATATTTTATTCATTTACATCTTATCGCATCAGCAGTAAAAGTAAAGTGCTTGTTTTAATTTAATTTTTGCGATAGTTTTTTCTTTGTTAAGATCTCGATATAAAGATCTATTGGCAATGCATGTCACTAAACATTTTTTTACTACTTTAGATGTCAACAAAAAATTATGACTTTTTTAAAAGTAGCCTGGCTTATATTAACGCTAAAAGTTTAATGTTTGGAGCAATTCCTTGTTAATCTACCAAATAACATAACTTAATCTTCACCAAAATCTAACTTCAATTTAAGGTTAATAACTATAACCAACTTTTTTATTTATTGTTTTTCTGAACGGTAAATCTAACTGCCTGTTTCAGCAACCATGGCCACTTTTAACATCAGTCGGCTGTGTGGCCAAGCAACTAAGAGCAACATATTGATCGTACACACAAACGATACAGTGTCGCTTCTAAACCTCCTCAAGTCATTCTATTAATATTATGTCTTTCGTAAAGATTTTTTACAGCGCTTTCCTTTGTTTGACGGTCTTAGCAAATAGCTCCAAATTTTAGTCATACCGGTGTCTCATTTAAAAAAAACTAAAATAACAAATAAAAACGTCGACTGGGCAGTAAACCAATGTCTTCGTATCTTCGGCAGCAGATCGGCCCTGGTCAGAGTAATCCCTTGACGTCGCCCTAAGTATAGCACCTTTGCCGCTTTCCTGTGAGACAGGAAAATAATTATTGAGATGAAAAATATCTAAATAAATTTAAATGGTTCTTTTTTCAATTGTAATTTTTTAAATAAATATAATAATTGCAAAAATCTTCTTTTGAACTTGTAGATGTTTGTCTAAAAAAATTATTTTAACACTATATAATCCGATTGACTTCGTTCGATGTTGGGGTCATTTCCACTGGATCAGACCAGGAAAAATTTCCCACTAGTAAGAAATATTTACCGGTTAAATACCACTGCATTAGATCGTTTCAAATTTAAAACTTTTTATTTTCTTAAATTTTGTATAATTGGATTTTGCATTTAAGTTTTTATTGCTTTTTTTTGTTAAAAAAACCATGTTAGAATATTAAATGTAAATAAATAATTAAAACCAATTATTATATTCATTTACACACGCTTTGCTTCATAATAGACATAGATGTGCGTGGCAATTGTGAATTGTCGGCTTGAGAAAATTAAAAAAGTTAATATTGTGGCCGCGATAACTTGTACTTTGTGGTCAAAAATTTTAGCTTTTTTTGCTTTTGAAAATGAAAATGTTAAAACGCTTTGTCAAGTTTTCAAGATGATTTTTGGTGGCTGCAGTCATGTTTTTTTCTTCTTTGTCTGATAAACCATCAGCAAATACAATCGCTGCGGTAACAGCAAAATTAAATTCAATCAATAAAAAGTTTATTTTATTAACAAACAAATTTTAAAGTAAAACTGTTAATGAATCTTTCTAGAATAGAACTTGACTGATAATCTTTTCCGACTCTAGCTGCCATTCCAATATCACTTTTTTCAAACCTACAATTTGTGTGATTAATCTTTACGAAAATAATGAAAAAACAACATATCGGTCAAAGAAGAAATACAACTTATTGATTTGCAAAGGACCCCTTTCTCAAATCAACATTTTCTCAATAATACTTGCATAATTAAATCTTTTGTCTAAAAATTTTATCTTTAATTAGCAATAAGCCATTTAAACAATTTTTTCATTCACATCTTCATAGTTCTGTAAATATAGATTTTTAGCTTAGACAAAAATCAAAAGCAAAAACTTCAGCTCAGTTCGGTTTTCTTTATGTTTATGTTCTTTCTATGTTCTCGGGCTAAAAAGCGTTTCGACGACATTCAAAAAACAAAACAGATTAAAAAAATATTACCAAATAGGCAGCCAAACAATGCTGCTTTCCGTCAAACCGTGGGTAGTTTTTACGACACGACAGTTCTTGCGAGCACTAAAAAGAAAGTGCTACTTTTCTATCATTGTAGCAACATTTATAAATTTGTCCCCGATCTTCCCTCTTTTGAAGCCGTGGCAGTCTTCCTCCCTCAGCAAAGCCAATAATAGCTCCCCAAATTGCCTTTTTCACAAATCTGCCATTGATGTGCATTTTTATATTCTGCAATACGGTAAAATTTACGTTTGTTGCCACTATCTTTTCAACAAAAAAAGAAATCTTTTTCTTAATTTTGCCCCCTTGCTAAATTTCTGTTATTTGCAAAATGGCTCTTTTCGAAAAAAGTTTGGTAACCCCTTTCCAAAATAAATATTTTACAATTTTGTCGGATTTAATTTTTGTTGAGATTATTTATTGTAGAGATGGGTGTAATCAATTGCTTTTTTTGTGAATTTTTAAGGTCATTATGTTATCTCAATTGCCTGCTCCATTCCAAAAATGTTGCTAGGTAGTGGAGGTAATTGCCCTTATGCTCCCCGCTTTCGGTGCCCTGAGTGTAGGCTACCTGAGTAAACTTTTTATTGTTTTTCCGATTATTTTCTTTCTTTTTAATCTTTTACAACACGCCTAAGTCGCTTTCCCTCACATTTCAATGAATGCTAATCTCTTTACTTTCATTTAACATATTTTTAATTATTATTTTTTTGTGTATGACATCACAGAAATTGTATTATTTGCTTAATTAATTTAATTACGTATTATTTATTGCGGACGTACTATTCTTTTATATTAGTAGCTATGTTCTTTATTTTTGTAGTAAACATGCGATGATTCTATAAAATAAAACAGACTGTTATTGCTTTTAAACAGTAAGTGAATAAATTTTAAATTAAATTGTTCTGATCTTTTCATTGAGCATTCTGCAAGAAAAATCAATTCACTCTTGCAATAAATAAATTTTATAAAGATATATAACTGCTTGCTTACTAATTTACAGCTTATTTTCAAGTCCTAGTGAAATAAAACCTTTTCTTCTTCTTTCGGCCTTTTGCTTCAATCAGGGGTAGCCACAGTGTATTATCTTCCTCTAAACCATCCTGTCTTCAACGTCCGTCTCCAATATCTCCCATATCCTCCTTCACCACATCTAAAAATCTTCTCTTTGGTCCCCCTCTTCTCCTCCTTCCCGGTAACTCCATTTCCATCATCCTTCCTCCTAAATATTCTTGGTCTCTCTTCATGACATATCTATATCACCTCAGCCTGTCCTCCCTCATCTTCATTCCTAACCGTTCTACCTTAACTGTACTCCTGATGTACTCGTTTCTAATCTTATCGTTTCTTGTCATTCCCATAGCAAACCTCAATATTTTCATCTGTGCGACTTCCATATCTTCTACGCGTACATAGTTCTTTGTGACCGCCACCGTCTCAAGTTCAATACACCATTGCTGGTCTCACCACTGAACTGTACACTTTTTGTTTTACTCTTGCTGTTAACTTCCTGTCACAGATTAGTCCTGATACTTTTCTCCATCTGTTCTATCCTGCCTGCACTCTCCTCTTTACCTCCTTCTCACAACCAACACTTTCTTGCACCGTTGATCCCAAATACTTAAATTCCTTTACTCGTTTCACTTTTGTGTCCTCCATCTTCACTGTTTTGTTATCATTTCCTCCATTTACGCAAAGATATTTGGTATTTGACCTACTTAGTTTCATTCCTTTTTTTTCCAATGCATACCTCCAGGATTCTAGTCTCCGCTGCACTTCTTCCATAGTCTCTTCGAATATCACAATATTATCAGCAAACTGCATTGTCCACCGTAGTTCTCTCCTTACTTCATCCGTTAGCCTGTCCATTATCACTGCAAACAGGAATGGACTTAATCCCTGGTGCAGTCCAACCTTAACCTTGATACTTTCTGTAGTTCCTATACTGCACCTCGCACCACTGTTTAGCTTCACTCATACATATCCTGTACAAGTTGCACATTTTTTTCAATTATTCCTGATTTTACCATACTGTAACACAACGGTATCAAATTATGTAGGTATTAAATTAAAGAGCAACATGAAAATTAATGATGGGGCTATGCAAATTTGTTTTTATTCCGATGCTGGTTCCAACAAAAATTTTTGATTTCGATACTTGTAAATAAAAATTCACTTTGTTTTTATTATAAGAGACTGACAAAATGTTTCTTTTTTTCTTAAAGCAACTTGTTTAATCAGTCAGATGATTGATGTACAGTGCTTCTCTCTTAATTGTTTTAAATTGTTCATAAATTAGCCATTGTAAATTGAAGATTATATATATATATTGAAAAAGTGAAGCAGTCTTCCTGGCTGAGTGCCAAATGAGAAAATAAGAGTAATATTTTAACACAAAATTTGTTTAACCCTTTGACTGCCAAATATTTTTTTCTTCATTTCTGAGTGTGTGTAATTTTTTTATGAAAAATCAAAATTTCAATAGAAGAGAGATAACGCGAAAATTTTTTCATATTTGGATAGATGTCAGGAGTGTGCAGTCATAAAGAGACTCCAATTTTTTATTACTACTTGTGGACTAAAGTCGCTTATGGCAACCAATGGTATACAATGGGAAAGCAACTGTAGTCGCTTACGACAGTCAAAGGGTACTGTTTAAAATACTACAAACATCTGTTGCCTCTTTATTGAAATAAAATCTTGTTCTTTATTCAATTAGAAAGATTCTATTTGAAAAAGGATATAAATATATCATACAAAATTTATTTTTAAGTACTTTTAAAAAAACCAAAACAGTCTGTTTCATTCTACAGAATTGTCAGGTGGTTACTGGAAAAATAAAGAATATAATCTTTAGTATTGAAAACATTGTATGTTAAGTCAATCATATTTTGATAAATAATACGTAGTTAAATATGTAGTATTTTAGTAGTATTTTAAAATGTTTAAAAATCCACAACAGTTGATGATTTGATTTGAATAAGTAATTACCTGACGATTCCATGGGATGAAGCAGGCTGTTGTGATTTTTTGAACATTATTGAATTGCTCTGATCTTTCCATTGAGCATTCTGCAAGGAAAATTGATTCATTCTTGCTACATACATATATACATATACCAGTATAAGTATATACCAGATGGAAACATTTGCTGCCACCAATTTGCCGTTGACAGTTAGTCACTGCTAATTAGGGTTAATGTTAGTAATGATAGTGTTGTTAGGGCTCGTTTCTACTATAAGCATGGAATACAATATTCTTTGTTTGTTTTATTGATTTTTTTGCTTCATCTCGTGCTCAAGCACAGAAGAAAAGTAAAAAAGTCAATAAAATAAACAAAGAATGCTCCATTCTACATTGGTAGTGGAAATAAGCCTTTCAAGTTACAAATGCTTGGTGACAATTTGCCATCGACAAGTCGCCATCAACCCATGCTTATAACTATTATAAATATGTATATTGTTCTAAAAAAGAAAATGTTTCTTTTCATGTAGGTGCATGCTCAATGATAAGGAGATACATAAAAAAAGGCAAATACAAGAATAAATTAGGAATCGTTTTCATTAATCGAAATTTTCATGAAAAATCTTTTGATTCCTAAAACTTCTTTGATTAACAGAGAACAAAATCTAAAAGAAAGCAACTTAATTGAAGCATCATACAACTCATTATCTAAGAATGCATAACTTTTATATCTATTATTATGTAATGCATGTATAGTAATATGTTCAATTAAATGTTAATAGAAATGTATTGATAAATCATATAGTGTTTATAATTACTTTATTAAAAGTAACAAACACTTGGGAACAAAATATTTGTTATTTTCAGAAAGCTCATTTCCATGTGTGGCAATTACTCAGTGCTCACCAGTAAATAAAATTTGCTTGCATTACATGTTTAAGACTGTTTAGAGAAATTGAAATGATTTTTTTTTTAAATAATTGTCTGATTGACTTTAATTAGGAAAGCCTAACAAAGCTGGTTTGAATGAAAAGCAAAATATTACTGCTTCAACAAAAGAAATTTATGGCCTGTGAGATTGGAATAAAATTTTAAATCTATTTTTAGCATCGAATTGATTTCAATTTAATATCCAAATTAATCTTCTACGATTTTTTTATCGTCTGACACTCTGATACGTTATGTTAGAAAATATGCTGCAAGACAAAAAACAAAGTAACCAATACATATTGTATTTTACAGATTTCTCGAAGGATTTGTAAGCTGTCATATTCCGAATAATTAAAAGCCAAGGTCAATGAACAAGAAAATGATGAAATATGACCAAAAAATACTCCCAAGAAAAAACTAATCAGTGGTCTGACCACTGCAATTTGTAATCAATGCTTTAGAAATTTTTCGTAATTGCCGCACTGTCGCTACATGAGATCCTTAAAAAAGAAAATATATGACTTTAAAAGTTCCGAGAAAAGCTGCACTGCTGTGACAATGCTTGATATATTGTTAGCTTAATTACACGGGTTCCGTTCATCAATCGTATCTGCTTAAAAAAATTTTTGTACCGCAATCATTATAATGTTTTTTATTGTGCGTTATAATATATTACCTATCCTATGATATTGATGCTTTTAAAAATACCAATTGTATCTAATTCTTAACACGGTATTAATCTTTTGTTTTTCGTATCGCACCCGTAATTGTTCAATAACTGGCGTGCCATTTCGTTGCACCAACAGATTTTCAAACGTTTTTTTGCTTACTTGTCTTTGAAAAAATGCATCATTGCCGTGTTTCAGATCAGAAGCCCTGCTTTAGATCATGTAAACCGCAGCGCAATAAACGCAATACGCTTTTGAAATTTATGTAAAGCGTAATGTAGACCATTTTTAAACTATATCAAGTGTGGCGCAACGTGATTTTTATATCAATAAAAACGTAATATACTTTTTCATAAAGTCATAACTTATAAGCGCAACCCAATCGTTTTTGCAATCGCCTACATTAAAAAGCAACCAAAGTAGATTGCGCTTTTGCAAAATAGGACTATATAAAGCGCAATTGATTTATTTAATTTGTAATGTGCAGCGCAATAGAACGGTAGTAGTCTTTTTATATCTTGGTGCGCAACGCAATTAACCGCAACTTATAATTCTCTAACCGAGAATGGAGCGCAAAGTGCGAAACGCTTTGAAAAAAAGCATGAAAGCGCAGTACAACTTTTGCAAATGCGCAATTTGCGGAAGTTGCGCTCTGCCCACCTTTGTAAATAAGTATAGTTACGATGCTGCACATACTTTCAGTGATATCCCAATAAAAGAAGTTTTTACGTTTTTTTAAAATCTCTTGCTATTTAGAATTTTCATAAAACTATAAGAAAATAAAAAGCAAACAAAGTTTTAAATTAATGTACGTCACAAGTTACAGAAGGTCTTTTAGCTTTTTCAAATTATTTCGCCCAACAGAATGAAGCCCGTTATATTAGATATTATAAGAAAAGCGTATTTTTACTTTTTTAAAGAATTGTTCAAAACGTAAAAGAACAAAATGTTATTATTAAACTTGAATTAAAAAAATTTTAGTTTGTAACAATTTAAAGCGATAAGCTATTTAACTTCGTTTTTAGTTTGTTCTTTCTCTTTTGTTCTTTTTGGTGATACAGCCATGCTTTGGAGTGTTTTTACTTCTTTCCGTGCCTTCTTGCATGCTTTAACGTCTAACGTTTTTCTTCGTCTTCCTTTTCTTGACTCTCGACTACTCTTTATTGTGCAAGAGTTACTATGTTAGTTGTCAAGAATAAAATTAAAATGAATAAATGAGCATACTTTTGTAGTTTGTATTTTTCGCAAAATTAGAAGTAAGCAAAACCTGCTTTTAAAGGGCCATCTCTTTTTATCCGTGGATAGGCTTGCAATAAGCTCTTTACATACGATGCTTAACCTATGGAGTAGACTAGCTATTGCATTTTAATATGCTTTGTTACGCTAATTTTTATAATTTAGGGTCTATGAAAAACTTTTTCATGTTAAGCAACATACCTAAAGTGAAAGGTCTGCGATAGATGCGTCTTGCAATTGAAAATAGCTTCTCGTCGTGCCTGAGAAACGCCGAGCGGTGTTTTAAAAATAAAAATAATTGTGGTTCAACTTCTATCCTATTTAATGTACCGTGGCAAAAGCTTGAAGCAACGTCATGTCCTTTGCTTGTGTGCTTGACGGTGCTAGAAGCATTGAATTTCAGTCATACGACTCTTGAAAAAATAATAGATAAGGACAGTGTGCTCTTCATTCCTTTAGGCCTCTTTTGAAATTGTTTGAACTTGCGCGCCGCAATTCGTCTTGTACAAATCAAACCAAAAAGGTTTGTTTTTCACATTGAACTGAAAATAAAGACTAAAAAAAGGTTTTCAAAGATTAAAAAAATTTGTATTAAATAAAAACATTTTGCGCAATCTCAAGCCATTTGCTCGGGCTATTTAAACAAAAAATCTATCAGTGCCACTAATCAAGAATAGGGTGTTCCTAAATGGTTAATCCCATTTTGTAGGGAAATAATTTTAACAATTTTTGTTGGAATGACCCCAAATTTTTACAGCTTGTGTAGAAACGTTCCAGGTTTTTGTGTGTAACGTTTGGTATTTCTATCTTTTCAGGTTAAGAAATGCCGTTCACTTCAAAAGAAAAGGCATTTTGCGTGTTAGAGTATGCTTGGACTCAGTCACCGAAGACAGTGCAGCGTGCCTTCTTCACAAAGTTTGCAAAAAAGGCACCAATTACAAAACAAATTAGGACTTGGCACCAAACATTTCAAGAAAAGGGCTGCTTATGCACACCTAAATCACCAGGACGGCCATCAACATCAGCAGAGACAATGGAGCAGGTTCGTGAAGCCTTCCTGCGTAGTCCTCGGAAGAGTGTTAGAAGAGCAAGTTTGGAAACTCACATTCCACAAACAACAGTTTGGCGGATTCTGAGGAAACGATTGCGATTTAAACCTTACAAGCTGCAGCTCGTTCAGGCCTTGAGGGAAGGTGATAAGCGAAAACGTAAAAAATTTTGTGTTGAAATGCAAGATAAACTCGAAGAAGACGATTTCGATGATCGGCTAGTTTTTAGTCATGAAGCCACGTTTCACACGAGTGGCAAAGTTAATAAACATAATGTTCGCATTTGGAGCGAAGAAAATCCTCATGGCACAATTGAACACGAGAGGGACTCACCAAAAGTTAATGTGTTTCTTGCAATATCCAAGAAAAAAGTTTATGGGCCATTTTTCTTCGAAGGAAATGTGAACGGAGACGTTTATGTTCAAATGCTTCAAAATTGGCTAATTGATCAACTCATAGAAAATAAAGAGGAAGGTTTCCTTTTTCAGCAGGATGGGGCTCCACCTCACTGGAAGCTCACTGTACGAGCCTACCTCAATGAGGTTCTGCCAGAGAGATGGATTGGTCGAGGTAGTGAAGAAGACGATTTGCTTCTGAAATGGCCACCACAATCACCCGACCTTTCTCCGTGTGATTTTTTCCTCTGGGGTTATATGAAAGGACTAGTCTTCGTATCTACTCTTCCAGCTAACATTGAAGAAATGAAATAGGACTGGAAACTGTTACCGAAGACATACTACAGCGAGTTTGGCACGAGCTCGAATAACGACTCGACGTGTGCAGAGTCACAGGCGACGCTCATATTGAACATTTATGAAAATCTGTCATAGAACCAACAAATATTTGTACTTTTCTTTGTAAATTTAACCAATAAAACTTATGACCTTCAACATAAAATGTATTTAGTTTTATTATGATCCACCAAGTATTTTCCGAGATATGGGTATTTAGAATGGGGTCAACCATTTTGGAACACCCATAAAGTTGTTTACGAGCTTGTTTGGGTTTCAAAGCTAAATACATGTCTTATTTTCCAAAACTTTCTTGTTTCTGCTTTTTCAGTAATATCCCTTTAGTCTTCGGCAGTAATAAAATTTTTTTAAGGTTTACATGCTGGTAGACCTAATGTCAAAAATTAAGTGTTTGGTAATTGGAAAAATGAAGCTTTGGCTGGTGAAAAAACACAATGGTAATTATGTTGTTAGAATTGGATAGCTTACATCCAATTGAAAATGCAAAAATAAACTATTCTTTTTTACGTTTCTTTATTTTGAACCAACAGTATGACAAGAGTAGATAGAGAAATTTGTTTAAAAGTGAAGTCATAAATTGATTCGGACTGAAAGTACGGACGCGGAAAAAGTAAGCGGAAAGCGTAAAATTACACTTTCAGTTTGAACCAAGCTAAAAATCAAAATACTTCATGTTAAAAGCCACTTTAACAGAAATCTAATACCCTTTTTAGCAAAGCCAAATTGACGATTTTATTTAACTGGTCAAAATGCGATAAATATGCAATGCATTCTGTCTGAAACTAATGAGAAACAGTGGAAAAAAATTACATGTCAACCAACTACATCGGCAAGGCGTGGAAGAAATGCACCTAAGTGTGTGGCCCTATTGGGTAAAAGGAGACTGCTTTTTAGCATCGCCAAGCGATTGGCTAAAAGAAAACGAAATTTGGGCTTAAATATAAAGGACAATTGTGCCAATGCAAAAAGTCATTGAACATTGATTTTATATTTTCGGGTTGTTGCATTTGTGTTAAGAGGTTTTTCATTTCGTCATCAGTGTCATCGAAAGCACTCCAAGCCGCAGCTTGCAAACAACTTGCAAAATAGGACAGAAGTTGAACCACAATTATTTTTATTTTTAAAACACCGCTCGGCGTTTCTCAGGCACGACGAGAAGCTATTTTCAATTGCAAGACGCATCTATCGCAGACCTTTCACTTTAGGTATGTTGCTTAACATGAAAAAGTTTTTCATAGACCCTAAATTATAAAAATTAGCGTAACAAAGCATATTAAAATGCAATAGCTAGTCTACTCCATAGGTTAAGCATCGTATGTAAAGAGC